>JANAVB010011395.1:4148119-4170619 GCA_029216955.1 Iris pallida
TGGAGCATGCCACAAGTACGATCGAGTAGGCCACTTCGTGCGTGACTGTTCGGAAGGTGGGCCGAACCAACGCCCTCCACAACCACAGAACCAGGAGAATCGAGGCCAGGCACCTCGAACTCCTTCAGGCGCACAAGCTAATAGCCTAGACCGTCGTCCCAATGTCCAGGGGTGATTCTATGCCATGACCCACGATAAAGCGTTCACATCTGACACGGTTGTGACAGGTATATTACTTTTTGATAATAAGTATGCTCGCGTTCTATTTGATTCAGGTGCCACGCATAGCTTTATATCGCCAGATTTTGTCGATGATCTCAAATTTTCTATGGCACCTAGGCCTCAATCTTAGTATAAATGTACCGTCGGGCACGTCACTACTTGCACACTTAGGCTGCAGAGACGGCATTATCTGTATCGGAAGTAAACATGTGTATGTTGATGCGATAGTTCTTGACATTAAGGACTACGATATCATACTGGAAATAGATTGGCTCGGTGCTTGCAACGCCACCATCGACTGCACAGGAAAGACAATCATATTTCCAATACCTGAGATGGCCGAATTCTGCAATTCCTGTAGTGAAGCATCACTGACCTGCATGGTGATCTCGACGATATATACTCAAAGGATGTCATATTCCGAATGTGAAGGCTATTTGGCGTTCGTTCGAGACATGCGACAGGATGGTACAAACGTGGGTCAGACCGACATTTTGGTAGAATTCCCAGACGTATTTTCGGACGAGCTACCCAACATGCCACCTAATCGAGAGATCGAGTTCACCATCGACACATTCTACGGCACCCGACTGATCTCCAAAGCTCTATACAGAATAACCCTTACAGAGCTTAAGGAACTCAAAGTGCAATTGCAAGAGCTGCTCGAAAAGGGATTCATACGGCCTAGCGTCTCGCCATAGGGAGCGCCCGTATTGTTTGTCAAAAAAGAAGGATGGCTCAATGCGCCTCTGTATCGAATACAGAGAGTTGAACAAGGCCACCATCCGAAACAAATATCCATTGTCCCGTATAGATGACCTGTTCGATCAGTTACAAGGAGCTTCAATATTTTCTAAAATTGATCTTCGTTTGGGTTACCATCAACTCAAGATCAAGCCGGACGATGTGTCGAAGTCAGCCTTCTGTACGCGATACAGCCATTACGAGTTCCTGGTAAAGCTGTTCGGCCTAACGAACGCCCTCGTTGCTTTCATGGATTTAATGAATAGGATGTTTCGACCCTTCCTCGACAAGTTCGTAGTAGTCTTTATCGACGATATACTCGTCTACTCAAAGGACAAGCGACAATATGTTGAGCACCTACGGATCATGCTTTAGACCCTTCGTGAAAATTAACTATATGCGCAGCAGAGTAAGTGTGTTTTGGCTTAGCAGCGTGTCAATCCTTGGGCACATCATTTTTGCTGAGGCATTTTCGTCGATCCAAAGAAAGTTGAAGCAGTTGTTAATTGGAAACGGCCTACGTCAGTCAGTGAGATTTGAAACTTTCTTGGCTTGGCAGGATATTATAGATGCTTCGTGAAGGACTTTGCAAAGATCGCATCGCCTCCGAGTCGCCTCACTCAGAAAGGAGTCGTGTTTGAATGGTCAGACGACTGTAAATCTTTCTTCCAGGAGTTAAAGCAACGGCTCATCTCGGCCCCGATACTCGCACTTCTAGAAGGGAGTGAGGGATTCTAAATTTTTAGCGATTCTTCCAGTTAGGGTTTGGGGTGTGTGCTGATGCAACGGAACAAGGTGATATTTTTTGCTTCCTGGCAGCTGAAGCCGCACGAGAAGAACTGCCCCACTCATGACCTGGAGTTAGCAGCGATTGTGTTCGTATTAAAACTGTGGTGACACTACCTTTATGGTGTGGCATGCATGATTTATACGGATCACAAGAGCCTCAAGTATCTATTCACTTAGAAGGAGCTGAACTTGCGGCAAAAGTGTTGGCTTGAACTAATTAATGATTACGACTTGACTGTTGACTATACGACGGGCAAGGAAAATGTTGTAGCAGACGCTCTAAGTCAGAAATGCATTGTCTCGTTATCCATCGACAACAAATACTACCGGACCTAGAAGAAATAGGCATCGACCTCCGGGTTCGATTCAGGGGTATGTAGTTGGCGCAGTTGCAGCTAGAGCTGAGCTTACGAGAAAAGATCAAGACTTCTCAGAAGGACGATCGATACCTGAAAATGATGTGGAAGCTAATCTCAACGGGTAGGACGACTGAATTTACGGAAGATGAAACCGACATGCTTCGATTGAAGGGTAAGTTATGTGTTCCGGATGATTTAGAACTTAAAAAAATTAACAAAAGCATACTATGCAAAGTACTCCTTGCATCTAGGCAGCACCAAGATGTATAAGGACCTCTGCAAGACCTTCTGATAGTACGGAATGAAGAGAGATGTGGCACTCTTCGTGTCGTAATACATGGCCTATCAGTAGGTGAAAGCTGAACATCAATGGCCGGGCTGAGAGATGCAGAACCTGGCAATTCCAGAATGGAAGTGGGAGCACGTGTGCATGGATTTTATTATTGTTCTGCCGAAGATGCCACGGAAAAATAATGTTATCTGGGTCATCGTCGATCGACTAACCAAGTCAGCATATTTTATTGCCATCAAAGTTACTTGGAGCATCGACCATCTAGCTCAGATTTAACTTGACGAGATAGTATGGCTGTACGGAGTTCCAGTATCCATCGTCTCTGATCGGAATGCACGGTTTCTATCACACTTTTGGAGTAGCCTTCAGTCGGCTCTAGGTACCAAGTTGAACTTTAGCTCTGCTTACCATCCCCAGACCGACGGTCAAACGGAGCGCGTGAATTATATTCTCGAATACATGCTATGACTCTGCGCAATCGATTTCAAGTCGAGTTGGGACATTCATCTACCTCTGGCCAAATTTGTATATAATAACAATTATCAATCTAACATACAGATGGCGTCGTACGAAGCCTTGTACGGACGGACATGTAGATCACCTATTTGCTGGGACGAAGTTGGAAAACGGCAGATTCTCAGCCCGGAGCTGGTAGAACAGACATGTAAAAAAGTTTGGCTCATTCGAAAAAGATTGAAGACTACACAGAATCGGCAGAAAAGCTATGCTGACATTCATCGTCGACCCCTCAAGTTTCTAGAAGGCGATCACATATTTCTTAAAGTGACACCCATGAGAGGAGTTACCAAGTTTGGTGCAAAGGGGAAGCTGAGTCCGAAATTTATTGGGCCTTTCGAAATACTCAAGCGAGTCGCCCCAGTGGCCTACCAAATTGCCCTGTTGTCAGTACTAGTATGTGTGCACGATGTCTTCCACGTCTCTCAGTTATGAAAGTACGTACACGATCCAAGCCATGTGGTAGATTTTGTTTAGATCAAGCTGAAGTCTGACTTATCATATGTTGAAGTGTTGGTCCAAATCTTAGAGGGCAAGGATAAACTACTTCGGAATCGAGCGATCCCTTTCATTAGTATTTCTCTGGACTAATCATTCGGTCGAGGAATCGACCTAGGAGCTTGAATCGGAGATGAAGGAGAAATTTCCTTCATTTTTCTCTTAGAAGTAGGTTCTATTCTTAAGTTTTGAAAAGAAAACATTTTCTTAGTTGGTTATAGTGTAGTGCTCCGTCCCTACATCGTGTCCCATTTTCGTCTACGGGATGCACGAGAAAGGAATACTGTCGCTACCAATTCAGTCAGAACCAATAGATCGAGATCGATTGAATCGGTCGAACGGAAACGATTAAATTAAGATCATTTTATCATTATGAAAAGGCTTCTTCAGAATCAAGTCCCATATTCAGCGGGTTATGCCTTGAGGATAGACTCTGCGGCTGATTCGGGAGAGACCTCTCGTTGCTCTGCTTTTCATGCCGCACTTGCTCTTTGGCTTTGGTTTTCGTGAATGCGTTTTTATGAATATTTTCGATGGTTTTCATGGCTTGTCTTTTTAAACATCGCATTCGTATCGAACTCTTTGAACAACATAGTATTCTAATCGATTACTTGTATGATTTTCGGTGATCGCATAGGCAACGTCTAAGCGCGGCCAACTAGTCCCTCGTCTCAAGTAATACTAAGGTGAGTGGCTGACGTCCTATCCCTAGACCCTCTGGTTTCAAATCAAACATGAAACACAAAATGTATGCTTGTAGTCATAGTGTAGAATCAATAAATTATGGCACGATTCTTCATAAAGCACTTGTTATAGAACTGCTATACAGAAAACTGATGCATGCTCTCTTAAGCCAAATTTACTTAGTCATATGCAAAATAAAGATTGAATCGATTGACGAGTATCACAATGGTAAGGCTAAGTACATAAAATGGCTAAGTTTCATAGAAGAATAGTACGGTCATTGGACAACTTGTGCACAAGGTGTAGTTTCCTCGAACGGTTGCCTAAGCCAAGGAACCGATTCGGCCCGGGAGGAACGAGTATAGCAAGTGCCAGCAGGACAGACCCGGGTGATTCGGGAACTTTTGTATAGGGCTCGCTACCTGCCGTAAAAGGGTCACCATCTAACCCAACTATAGTCCATGAGGGCTTGCCATTGTTAGTGACTTACATACCCCTTTCACTGCTTGAACTAATACTCGTGACACGGGATGGATATGGACAGCTGCTTAATGTATAAAATTTTTATATGTTTGCCTCTTAACATGTTAACATGCAAATCGATCAGGATGGTTAGAAAGATCATAAAGTAGCTAACATGTTTTATAAAACTGCTTGAACAAATGAGAGCCTGGGTTTTAAATTAGCCACTCGCCAGTACTTGTGATCGTACTGACCCTCGCTTTCTACAGGTGCTACGAATCAAGAGGAACGTGCCAACTAGCCAAGGTGACGTTCGTATTTTGAAGCTTCGACCGCACGTCGAAGACTCTCGCTGGAAAACTTTTGAAGACTCTATGCAACAGTCCAAGATCATGACTCGACTTTCCTCCATCTCAGGTGACTAGAATACTTTTGTTGTAAATTGAAGGATGTATGCATGGGACGACTATCTCATAGACGCTCCTTTTGTAATCGATTCATGTTGCAAGATCGTACAGCATAATTGTAATAGAGTCTTGTAAATGATGTCTATTATTAATAAAAGACAAATTTTCTTTGTCGCAATATTTTGTTCATTTTCTCTGCGTACTCTCTTAGATATTGTGTTTCGAAAAACCTTATGACTATGCCTTGTGCGATCGCAACCTAGGTTCACACGACATTGTGTCCGGGGGACGACTATCAATTCTTCAAAATTGGGGCGTAACATCAGAGCATTATGGCATTACCATCAAAGCAAGATACCACAACGTCGACAACGATGAAGGAGACCCACTTCACTTTCAAGTACCCCATGTTGACACGGACCAACTACGCGGATTGGGCTATCTTAATAAGAGTCAACATGCAGGCACAAGGCCTACGGGAGGCGATTTAACTTGGGGTTTCCAACTTTCGCGGTGATATGATAGCCCTGTCCGCCATACTCCAAGCCATGTCACTAGAGATGCTACGGATACAGGCGGTGAAAGATACTGCCAAGGAAGCATGGGAAGCTCTAAAGGTGATGCGGATGGGGGTCGAGCGCGTACGTGAGGTCAAAGCATAGAAATTACGCGTCGACATAGAATCAATCAAGTTAAGGACGACGAGTCCATCGAGGACTTCGCGATGCGGCTTACGGGACTTGTCAACGACCTGCAACTACTCAGTGACGAAATGGACGACGAGAATGTAGTTAAAAAATTCCTTTGAGTCGTAGCACCCAAGTACGTGCAAATCACCATCGCTATTGAGACTCTAGTGGATCTCAAGACATTGTTAATTGAAGAGCTTACCTGTCAATTTTTAGTCGCCGAGGATCGGTACGATCTTGGCGGCAGTGCTGACGACACAAGTAGCCGCCTTCTCCTCTCCGAAAAGGAGTGGCTCGCTCGTACGAAGCAAGGCGAGGCCTACTCCAATAACGACAAAAGCAGTGGTCGTGAGGCGGCATGCCAATAGTTTATGGCTGCGACGACATGAACAACAGCAGCGGCGACGCATCCAGCGGCACGCGTGATGAGGAGGAAAAGTGCCACAATTATGGCATCTACGGCCACTGGACAAAGGACTGCCGTAAATCGAAGCACAACGAGCGAGACCATCTGACGCAAGCCGACGACGATGAACCCATACTGCTGATGGCGCAGGAGTGCATGCTCGCCGAGACCACCGTAGGCGTGACCAACAACGTTGTGCTCGACGAGCACCACCGACAACAACAAATGGCAGAGATTTTCTGCCCGGACTGCAAGAAGAGCATGGAGGTGGTGTTCGACCACTCCGCTGGAGACGGTTTACCTGGAGTGCGGTCTGGTGTTTGACCACTCCTTAGAAGAGACCTCGGAGTGGATGACCTCCACGAACAAGACTGACGATAATGACCCCAATCTTGTCGGGGGCCCCTCCAACCCCCTCCTCAACGACGGGGGCCTCTCCACCATTATATCGAAGCCCAGCGGGGCCCACAGGGACTCCTCTCTCGACCGATGGCAAAATCGGGGCAATATTATTGACTGATCCTTCATGGATATCGGTACTACACAATAGCAAGATGGCCCACGTGAGTCTCCTGCCAGAGTGGTAGGCAATCACCTTGAGCCTGGTCCCCAGGCCCATCAGAGAGAATATCATCCCCCTCATGTCGATCTTTAGCAGCGGAAGGTAGTAGAACCGCTCCACCAGGAACGTCGCCATGAGGATAAACCCGGTCTTCATGACCCTAACCTCGATTGTCACGTCCAGTAGGTGGTCCTTATTCTTAAGCCCGACCTTCTAGAACACTGTCGGCAGTAGATGACGACGGGGTCGATGCCAGACATGTGCTGGAAGAAGTGCATCCCGAAGACAGGAGGATGTGGAGATGGTCGGAGTGGGGTAGACGAGAAGTTCCTTCCACATGCCCTCCATGTAGCTCTTCTTCGCGCACGGTGTCGACGTCACACTCCTCGGGGATGCCCATACAGGACTTGATGTCAGCGAGGCGCTGCAGAGCCTCGGCTTTCAAGAAGGAGGTCCGCTCAATGATTTTCTTAGTGTCTCTGAGACGCCCCTGCATGACGAGCCAGCGGGAGGACTCGGGCATGAAGAGGGCCCCGACACCAAGGACTGAGGGGATCGTGCCGATGTCGAGCATGACGTGCCAGTCGATCCTCAGCGGGAGCTTGGTGAAGGCGATATTGTTTGCCAATGTTGGCGCCAAGCGATGCTCGAGGAGATAAGCTCTATTGTGGAGAACCGTACATGGCGCCTCGTCGACCTCCCACTCGACCACCGTCTGATCGGTTTGAAGTGGGTCTACAAGCTCAAGAAGGACGAGCATGGCACCGTCCTCAAGCACAAGGCACGGCTCGTGTCGAAAGGCTATGTACAAAGACAAGGAGTGGACTTCGAAGAAATATTTGCGCCAGTTGCTCGCCTCGAGTCCGTCCGTTTGTTGATCGCACTCGTCGTGCATGAGGGGTGGGCGGTGCACCACATGGACGTGATGATGGCATTCCTCGATGGCAACCTCGAGGAGGGGGTGTACGTCGCCCGACATTTTGGCTTCGTTGTTGAAGGTCGAGAGTATAAAGTGTTGATCCTTACTAAGGCGCTCGGGCGAATCAAGTTCATTGAGATGATGCAGAATTAATTCCATGCAACAGGCTTAGGGGATGATTTGTTAGACTTAATCTTGTTGCACAAGGCGGAGTCCCTTTCTCATTCCCTATCCTCTAGCCTTGTCCTAGTATTTAGCATGAATATGCTCACTAGCTTAAACTACTTACAAGTCTCATTGTAAGCATATATAAAGGCTAAAAATCTATGCTTAAGAATAACAATTTTCAGAAGCTTTCTTTTCTCCCTCTTGCTCTATGTGTGTGTAAAACCCCTAAATTTCCACTATTTTTTAAATAAATTTGATACTGATTTTTTTTATTTTTGTATATTGTACATCGCGTAGTTGCATTGTACGTTGCGCGCAAATTTTTTTTTTCGTAATTGCTCGACTACTACGACTATGTGCGAGCGTACATATTTTTGAAAAATATTTTTTTCTATTTTTATAGTTTCAAAATAATATAGATAATAATTATTTTTAGCTATCGTGCCTAAATTTTCAAGTTTATAATTTTAATTATGAAAAACCTTTCATTTATACAGATATAATAATAAATAATTTTCCTATAAAATGGTATATTAGAAAAGTATATTTATGTAAATATTATTTGGACATACATATATATTTCATAATTATTTATTATTTTATTTTTAAATAATAATATAGTTTTCGAAATTATTATTATTAGTATTTTTGGAAAATATATTTTGAAATTATTGTGGCGATTTAAATCTTGATTTAATTTTATGGATTTACTTAAATAGTTAAATTAATATATATATATATATATATATATATATATATATATATATATATATATATATATATATATATATATTTGAAATTTGATTGATTTTAAACTAAAGGATGGAATTTAACTAGATTTAAATTGATTTAGATTTGGATTAAAATTTATTGAATTTGATTTAAAATAAATAGAGGAATTATCTAAAGGGATTTGCAACTATCATAATCCTTATCTAAATAGTAGCTTCCACCTCCTATATAAGGAGAGGCTCATTATTCTCTATTCCATTAATTTTCTCCACCTACAAATGTGTTTGTGCATCGTGTCCGTGCACATCAAGCCATATCCATTCACTTCTTCTATTTTCATCCAAATTGATTAATGTTCTCATTAAAGAAATTCTCTTTTCCCTTCCATTTATTTTCTCTTATCACAAATTCTTACTATCCTTTTACCGATCAACCAAGTCCGTCTATCCTAGTAGTCCTTAAATTTCGAGTACGAAAATTTTCAAAGGCGGGTAGATTTGTAACTCATCTTTCCGAAATTATTATTTTTTAAATTATATCTATATATTTTAATTTCGTGTTTAAAATTAATTTTCGTAGAAATTTTGTAAAAGATATTTTGTGATTACTTTTGTTACCAAAAACTAGTTTTAAATTAATGGTTTGAAATAATGTTTCTAAAAAAAATGTTCTCAAATTTTTTATTTGAAATATAAAATATGTTTTTATTATTTTTGGTCTTCTAAAAATTGGTTATTAAAAAAAAATGAGCGATAAAAGGTTTTTTTTTGTCTATATATTTTTAAATAACGATTTGGATTTATAAAAGTAAATTTTATAATATTTAATGACATCGAGTATTATTTTGATATGTTAATCAGTTATTTGATTATATTTGAATTTATTTAAATTATCTTGATGGTTATCAACTATACTTTAAATTATGTTCATAATTTAAATATTGTTTAAAATACTTACGATGACTAATTGGAGCATTACGATTTGTCTAATCTAGATTTAAAATATTATTTGATTAAATAATTTATTTATTATTTGATTTAAATTATTTTGATAAATATTAGATATTATTTTAAAGTTATTATGTTGAGTTTGATTTGGATTTGGATTCATATGATTTGAATTATTTGATAATATAGAATAATACTTAAAGTTATTATGGTGATCATTTAAAGGATTGCAATCAAATTGATCTATTTTTTTAAAATAATTTATTTGATTTAAATTTATGGAAAGATTTATCCATTAGAAATTCTTATCCTATTGGAATCATATCTAGCATTAATTAGATCATTTTTTATTTAAATCAAATCCTATCTAATTTAGGAGATAAATCTGAAATAAATACATATATAAACCCAATACATCCCCCTTCTATCAGCCATAATTTAAAATTATTTTTAGCGCAATAGAAACTATAAAATTCGTCATTAGAATTCAGCCCCGCTTTTTAGCAGTAAGAGCAATTTGGAACGACGATATCTCCTAGCTCCGAACTCTGTTTCACCTCCTGTTTTTTTTTAAAAGAAGCGTATCGAGATAAGGTTTCCAAAAATATATTTTAATAGAGAAAATTCGTTCTATAGATTTTTACAAAACTGTTTGAGTATCTAGTGTCCCAAAAATAAACGTGTTTCAGTATTTTTACGATTTCGGGAGATTCCGAAAACGAAAATGCGATCCGTTTAGTTTTTTGGAAAGCAAATACGAAAACCTATACCATATCCTAACTTCAGAATTTATTAAATAAATGTAATAGGTACATTATTAATTATAATTAGATAATAGACTATTTTCAGCATCTGAAGTTGTTCCTGCACCTTCCTCTTTGTGCGTTGTTGTTGATTCGTCGCCAGGACATCATCTTACCTCACTCGGACATCAGACAAGACACCTTGCCTTTACTATTTAATTTCTTGCTCAATATCATGCATGTTTTATTTCTTGTTCTTTCAAAACCATATGTAGTTGCAAATTATTATACTTTAGTTTTCTTTATGCACTTGGCCTAGAGTTAAGGGACCACCTTTGTTTGTGCCGCATTCATTGACTCGACACATGTGTGCCATGATGTCACGTATCTCATATAGATTCGGACTTGCGTATCGACCGTACATCGGTGCGTACAGGACGAGCGTTAGGATATAACTGCTAATATAGTTGTCTAGAAGACTTAGCTGTTATTAGAAATATCGTGGTGTGGATTCAGCACGAGTAGTGCATGGGGAGGGTGAAGACAGTTATTAGGCACATGAGCTTTCACACATTTACTTTTCTCTAGCTGCCATTTGTGACTCAGCCGAGAGCTAGTGTGCCGTGCACTTATTTACTTTTCTCTAGATGCCACTAGTGCCTCGGTTGAAACACAAATGTGCCGTGCATTTACTTTCCTCTAGCTGCCGTTA
Organism: Iris pallida; assembly: GCA_029216955.1. Taxonomy (NCBI): domain Eukaryota; kingdom Viridiplantae; phylum Streptophyta; class Magnoliopsida; order Asparagales; family Iridaceae; genus Iris; species Iris pallida. The sequence continues at coordinate 4,158,971 of JANAVB010011395.1, forward strand.
GTGACTCACCCAAGAGCTAGTGGCCGTGCATTTATTTTACTCTAGATGCCCCTTAGCTCTCGCTCGAGTGCTAATGGGCCGTGCATTTACTTTTCTCTAGACGCCACTAGTGCCTTGGTTGAAACGCTAACGTGCCGTGTTTCTAGTCTCGAGAGTCCTTGTATGGAACGTTGTCTTCAAAGTACATTTTCATATAGAATGGTTAAGGACCTTTATTTGTTTAGTCATATATATACTTTTATGTTGAGCTCCTATTATTCAGTTATTGGCATGATATTATGTGTCTTGTTACGTCCCTCTGAGGACCTGGTTATCTTGCCAGGTGCGTGCTCTTGTCTTACGCAGGTGTTCTAGCTCTAGCCGTGATCATCGCTATATCTTCGAGGATGATTGCAATTGGATCGTCTTCGCTTCGCTCGCCAAACTTATTTTATTTTCCATGTATTTTGTCCTTTGCTTGTTGGTAGTGGATTTGTCTCCGCCCAAGATATTGTACAAATACATTTCCATAGATGATTATATGAATTCTTTATTTTTTTTATTTGTGGATGAGATTAGTTGTTATGGTTTCTACTGCATATTACAGCTTATGTATACATACAAGGCCATGTACTTCGTATGTATACAGCTGGCATGCCTACGTTCCTAGTCCTACGTATTTTGGGAATGGGACGTTACATGTTTTTATGGTGGCCCATACAGGTCTAGATAAATTATTTGGTTACTTTACCGTACCAAGCAAGCCTGCGTATAGGATTAGAAGTCTAGGATCTCATCCACATACTTGACCTCTTTCCTCGATCCCATATTTGAATTACCGTTCGACTCATCAATTGCATCTTGCTTGATTCCTCCTATCATTATTCTTATCTTCCCTTCGTGTTTGCTAGAGATTGACCCTACTAGTTAGATATCCCAAACACTATTAGTTTAATTCTTTTAAGTTGGGGTAGAATGCTTTATGACCTAGTAATCATTTTGTCCTTGTGACCTATATTAGTAAGTTCACTTAGATTCTAGAATTTAGAGGACCCTAACCCATCTAGTCAACCAAGGACTTGGACAAGAAGACTATAGGACGACTGTATAAAGACCATCATAGGACATGACTTAGATCCTTTAGAAGTTCGACTATACTCCCTCTCAATTTTAAACTCTCGTGCCTATATTTTTACTATCTAGACTAATGATGCTAATATAGCCTAGTTTTTGCAAGCTAAATTCTTTTTCAAGCTTGTTCTTGACATATGTTATTGGAGGCCTCCGCTAACGTATTGTCTACTAAGAACCGGTGCATGATGGTCTGATCAACCTAGTGCACTTTGGTTTGCTTACATCTATCGTTCTACGTGGATGGGGACATAGCTAAACTTGCTCTCTAGAGTCCCATCCGTGACTGCCTTGGCAACTCCTTTTGAATTATTCGTTCGCCTTTGAACCACGTATTCGTATTCGATAATGCCTCCTTCGAACTCTATATTGCTTTCGCCTTCACCTATTTTAGAAGGACGAAGGCGTTACACTAGAACTTCCTCTAGCCATCCTATCGACTATGACCGTTCTCACTCGATGTTGCTATATCTTCATCCTAAACTACTCGTCCTTTTTTCGGCCCTATATTTATTATCATGACCTTCTAATCGCTTAATTTATGAGTAAAATTAAATTCATTCTCTTAAATCGTGCCCTCAACCTACTCTCAAAACATATCTTTTTAGGTCTCCTATTTATCCTTTTGATACCATATTACTCCTTGCATGTTATGATGACTAACTTTAACCCTTATGTCACGACCCGCACCCTAGAGTAAGGGCACGAGACGTGGGTACGTCCAGCCTACGCCGCAGTGTCGGCGGTAGAAACGCTGTCCTAGGTCAATCATCTAACAATATAAAGGTACATGTACAGTTTATACTCTCCGAATGGAGGTGACATAACAATATACAGTCTCAATCACATCTAAGGTAGAAGAATGAAAGACAGATATATAGATAGATAGATAGATAGTAACTCAAAGAGAACAGTACAATAGATGAAATAAGTCTAAGTGTCTAGGATATCATAACATCCAGAATATCAACCCAATATACAAATAAGTCTAAGGGTCTATACATCTCAACATCTCAAAATACAACTCAGAATGTGAGACAAAATAATAATATGAAAATGACAGTCTAGCTAAACTAGCCTAGACTACTGGGGCAACATCCTCAGTTGCAGGTGGATCCTGCTGAGGGTCCTCAACACAAGTGTCATCTAGTCCTGCTCCATAATACGTAGTCACCCATGCCTCATCCTCGTCCTCTGTAATATTTTCAACAGGTCCAGTCAGGACAGGAACGAGCACAATACATCTCACACAGTTCATATCAGGTTAGGAAATACGATACAAGCAATAGAGTAAAATACAGAAAATGCTGAAAGAAAATATGTACTGTAAAAGAGATAGCTTGTAAAGGAAATATCTACTGTATATAGAGAACTGTAAGTGACTAGTGATGTAGAGTACAAGATAGGCATGTGAATGGCTAGAATTTATACATGATTACACTACTGAGTTTACACATGATTACACTACTTTGGAATTATTCACATGTCTACTTCTACTCCCCCATTTCCCCAATCAATACACAAGGATCTAGACAGGTTACGTTATTATACATTACTTCACATGAGGCTCATCAATGAGTATACGTGAAGTTATACATGAGGGCTCAGTGAATCATGAGAGTACATGATCACATGAGTGCACATGCATGATGGAGGCATAGGAGAACATGATGAAAGTGAAACACACGTAACATGAAGTACCCGATGCTCCCGAGAGGGATAACATCTCATGTAAAGATCCATATAGTACCAATCCGTATTACCAATGTGACAGCATCAAGTAAAGTAATCTAGAGCGAAAAAGTAAAGCCTGAACAAGTATAAAACGATTAGAGAATGTACTCGCCTGATGTATGAATGTCTGTAGAGAATATGCTGTCTAAGGAGAGGTGTCTGGCTCCTGATCAGAGCAACACAAGTCACAACGTATTCTAAATAATAAAAATGAAGTTTACTATGCATATTACATGATTCTAGGTCAATCTGGTCAAAAGTCAACTCTTGGTCAACTCTGGTCAACGCTAAAGTCAAACTAGTTAAAGTTAGGTCAACCATGGTCAACTAGTTAGGTTTAGTCAAACTAGTTTAAACTAGTCATTTTAGGTTAATCCTAGTCAATTCTAGGTTAATTAGGTCAAGTTTGACCTAAGGTTGACTTTGGTCAACTCTAGTCAAACAAGGGTCATTAGGTCAATTAGGGTTAGCCCCTAATGGCCATAGGCTAGTAATTTGGTTCCATAGGCTAATATCATATATTTATCTACCTCTATACAATATATACATACACATATATATAACTTTACATATATATATATATATACAAACATTTTCCATAGGCCTATAGACTATGTAATACTCATATATCATATAGTATATATATATAGACACAATATTTTTATATATATATATAGACACAATATATAATCTAATACAAATACATATATATATATATATATATATATATATATATATATATATATATATATATATATATATATATATATATATATACAAAACTTATATATAATACATATATATAGAGAGAGAGGAAAATGAGAGAGAGTGAATTAGAGTGAGAGAGAGAGAGAACTGTGATATTGATACAAAAAAAGGGGGGGTGTTCTATTCTCAGATTTCTGAGAACAGAATCACCACACACACACACACACACAATACACACACACACACACACACACACACACACACACACACACATATATATATATATATATATATATATATATATATATATATATATATATATATATATATATATATACATAACTACATATATACATATATATACCCTCACATCTCACATACACACACATATATACATATACATATGTATACAATGTAATTACACACAGAAATACATATATATATATATAACACAATCTTAGTTAAAATCTCATTTTGAAACTCAGAAAAATACCAAGTTTAAAACCCAGGAATCACTGTTCACAGGAAAAATGGGTGAACCCGATACCCGATCCAAACCGAGCTAAGGCTCGAAACCCAAGGTAGGTAACACTAGCCTTAGGTATCCTCTAGTGTCCTAGGTACCTGACACAAAGTCTAGACACGACACGACGTGTCAAACTCAGTGGAAACCCAATCAGGTAAATACTGACACACACACATGTATACTGTGTCGTGCACGCGTGCAACTCACTCTAGGACACGACACACACATACGTGTCTCGTGCTCGTGCACGAAGGTGCACCTGGGGGTTGTGAACATGTCCAAGTGCCTGCCCCGTGTCCACGTCACTCCAGGACACGACACGAGGTCCGTATCAGTCGTAAAAAGCACGACTGATACGCGTGTTCAGACCGCGTCGTGCACGGGTTCAAGTGCCTCGTGTTCGCGACACAGGACACGACACGTCTCGTGCTCGTGTCCATGTGTTCGCCACATGATGGACTATCCACTCATGCAAACACGAGGTGCCCAAGTGTCGTGTCTGCACGACACGACACGCACGAAGTTGGCCCCCGCGCGCGTGTGCACTGTCAGTGCACGACCAGTACACGTGTCCTCGTGTCCTCGATACGACACGAGAGTGTCTCAAACTCGAGGGGGGGCTTGTCAGAGGTTGCCCCCACCTCTGTGCCAAATGGCACGTGTCCACGTGGCGTGAGGAGGGAGAAAACAGGGTCGAGTAGCAGGAGATTTTTTGTGTCTGTGCACATTATAAAAACGTAGGTTCGTGTCCGATTTGGACACGAAAAAGAATCTTAATTGTGTTCAGTCAAGTGGGTACATGTTCTACTAGTCTAGGGCTACAAGAATATGTAATTTGTTTTGCAAAATAACAAAATTCAATCCTTTGGGGCATTACATCAAATAAGGTTTTATAACCTAGGATACGTGTCCGATACGGACACCAAACCAACCCTAGATTTTACCAAACTTGACCCATAGCTAGGGTAGACCTATATGCATGCATTTATGAAGAAAAAACAGAATATTAGCTAGGTTTATGGGTATTTACCTATTGATGCAAATTCTAAGGAAACTCAATAAAGAGGGGGTGTTTGTCCTTCCACTTAGTGATGCCCAAAGCTTGTGAAATCTGGATTGCTAGACTCCCTTAGCACCCTTGATGTTGTAGGGTCCCAATGCAAAAGACTAGAGTGAATTTAGATCAAAATGATCAAGTTATGGAGGTTTGAAGGAAAGGGAAATTTCTAGGTTTTAATTCATGTAAAATGATCATGAATGAATGTGATGGGTTATATAGGAAGGGGGTAGTGTAGGGGGTGCTCTATGGCTGGCCATGGCAAGGGGGGTTCTAGGCCTTTCTTCAAGGTGAAGGCAAAGACTTTCATGCCAAAGCAAGAATATTTTGAGGGTTTTAAGCAAAATATCTAATAAAGGCATTCTAAGATATTTTGTGAATAATGCCATGAGATATTTAGCTATCCTTTAATCTCTAGGTTAGTGACTAATCCCTAGATTAGGGTAAACTAGGTTAGGGACTAATCATGGTACTTAAAAATAATTAAATAATATTAAAATCACATAATTCCAAATGAAATCTAGTAAATTACCAAAATACCCTTTTTGGCTAAAATCACTAATTTGATGTTCTAAGCCTATGGCTAGGCTCACATGGTCATGGCAAACTTCTAGGTTAAGGAATAACTAGGGTTTCACTAGTTTAACCCCCAACTCACAAATCAACAAATTAAATGGTTTACACTAACCAAAAATCATCTAAAATCATAACATGCATTAATTATCCTTAATAAATGATTATAAATACAAAACTTCAAAATTATCCAAATTTCAGAAATGTGGGTGTTACAAGTCTACCCTCCTTAAAATAATTTCGTCCTCGAAATTTAAAGACGAAACTGAAACTGATGAGAAGGATAGAAAATCATACCTCATGGTACAAATAGATAAGGGTATCGCTCGCGCATCTCATCCTCCCGCTCCCAGGTGGACTCTCCTGGAGAATGATGCCTCCATGCGACATGAACCAATGGTATCGTCTGGTTCCTCAATGCCTTCTCCTGTCGATCCGGAATCTCAACAGGCTGCTCTGGATAACGAAGAGTAGGTCCCACCTCGATCTCGGAATGATCAAGTACATGGCTAGGATCTGCCACGTACCGTCTCAACTGCGACACGTGAAATACGTTGTGGACTCCCACCAATGCTGGTGGTAAGTCTAGCCTGTAAGACACGTCACCGACTCTCCCGCTGATAACGAAAGGGCCGATGAAACGCGGGCTAAGCTTCCCACCTCCACCAAAACGTATAGTGCCACATGTCGGAGATATCCTCAAAAATACCTGGTCTCCAACCTAATCACAAACAAGGTCTCAATTATGATAATCAAACATGGTTAACAAAACACAAACAAGACAACCTAATTCTAATCCTATCTCTAAACTGTACCTCAAGCTCCAAAGGTCTGCGGTGGCTGTCGGTCCAGTGCCGATGTTTGTCCTGCGCCACGCGAAGTCGATTTCTGATGAGCTTCACCTTCTCTGCTGCATCCATAACCATCTCAGGCCCCAATAAAGCTCGCTTCCTAATATCATCCCAAGACAAGGGTGTACGACATCTACGTCCGTACAGTGCCTCGAAGGGTGACATCTCAATGCTGGCCTAAAAGCTGTTGTTGTATGCAAACTCTACTAAGTGCAGGTGACTCTCCCAAGATCCTCCAAAGTCCAGGACACAAGTCCGCAGCATGTCCTCCAGTGTCTGAATGGTCCGCTCTGACTGTCCGTCTGTCTGAGGGTGGTATGCAGTACTAAACTTGAGCTGAGTGCCCAAGCTAATATGCAAGCTCCTCCAGAAATGTGAAGTAAAACGGCTGTCCCGGTCCGATACAATGGTCACTGGAACTCCATGAAGTCTGACTATCTGCCTCATATACATCTCTGATAGCTTTCCGGTAGACAAACCCACTTTGAATGGCAAGAAGTGGGCCGATTTGGTCAACCTGTCGACGATGACCCAAATCGCGTCCTTCCCTCCTGGAGTACGCGGAAATCCTGAAACAAAGTCCATCGTGATGTGCTCCCACTTCCACTCCGGAATAGGCAATAGCTGTAACAGTCCTCCTGGCCTCTGCCTCTCTGCCTTTACCTGCTGACAGATAAAACACCTGGCTACGAAGTGTGCCACCTCGTACTTCATCCCACTCCACCATACATGCTCTCTCAGATCCCTGTACATCTTGTTAGCTCCCGGATGTATAGAGTACTGAGAACGGTGGGCCTCCTGCATAACCTGCTCCCGAAAGTCTCTACTGGGCACACACAGTCTGGAACTGTGCCTCAATGTGCCATCCCCTGCAAGAGTGAACTCATCGTCCGCAAATCCTGCTCTGACCTGCTCCTTGATGCATCGTAGAGAAATGTCATCGAACTGAGCCGACTTAATCCTATCAATCAAGTCCGACTGAATCTGGAGGCCCCATATCTGCATCTGCACTCCCGGCACAATCACCTCGATCCCAAGGCTCTCCAAGTCGGCTAACAAGTGACGATCCATCGTCAAACACATAGCTGTCGGATATCTGCTCAAAGCATCGGCAACTACGTTGGCCTTTCCTGGGTGATACTGCAGCAGAATATCAAAGTCCTTCATCAGCTCCAACCATCTGCGCTACCTCATGTTGAGCTCCTTCTGCGTAAACACGTATTTCAAGCTCTTGTGGTCTGTAAATATCTCCATGCGCTCTCCATACAAATAGTGTTTCCACAGCTTCAGAGCAAAGATAACTGCCGCCAACTCCAAATCATGGGTAGGGTAGTTCTTCTCATAGGGACGTAACTGCCTGGAAGCATAGGCAATCACCTTCCCATGCTGCTGCAAGACACAACCCAAACCCTTCCCCGAGGCGTCACTGTAGATAGTGAACCCGCCTGATCCTGATGGCAATGTCAGAATCGGGGCTGTCGTCAACCGCTTCTTCAACTCATCGAAAGCGGCCTGACACTCCTCTGACCAGACAAACTCTGCGTCCTTCCGGGTCAGCCTAGACAACGGCTCTGCAACCCGGAAGAAATCCTGGACGAATCTCCTGTAGTAGCCTGCCAATCCTAGGAAGCTCCTGATCTCTGCCACTGACGTCGGTGCTGCCCAAGCCTCAACTGCTGATATCTTCCTTAGGTCGACTGAGATCCCATCTCCAGTCACTACATGACCCAGGAAGTCAACTCTGTCTAGGAAGAACTCGCACTTCGAGAGCTTGCCGTAAAGCTGCTCCTTCCTGAGAGTCTCCAGGACCACTCTCAAGAGCTCCTCATGCTCCTCCTCTGTCTTCGAGTACACCAGGATGTCGTCGATGAACACAACCACGAACTTATCTAAGTACTGGTGGAACACCTTGTTCATCAAGTTCATGAACACCGCCGGGGCATTAGTCAACCCAAACGGCATCACCATAAACTCGAACTGGCCGTACCGCGTCCTGAACGCCGTCTTCGGAATATCCTCCCTCTTCACCTTTACCTGGTGGTAGCCTAACCTCAGATCGATCTTCGAGAATACCCGAGCTCCGCTCAACTGATCGAAGAGATCGTCGATCCGCGGCAGTGGATATCTGTTCTTGATCGTCAGACTGTTGAGTGCCCTGTAGTCGATACACATCCGTACCGACCCATCCTTCTTCGGTACAAAGAGTACCGGTGCACTCCAAGGTGAAGAACTAGAGCGGATGAAGCCCTTATCCTGCAACTCATCCACCTGCTTCTTCAATTCTACCAACTCGCTATTGTTTACTCGATAGACATGCTGAGAAATCGGTTCCGTACCTGGAACCAAGTCTATCGAGAACTCAACGTCTCTGTCTGGTGGAAGCCCAGGCAACTCCTCTGGAAATACGTCAATGAACTCAGCTATCAATGGATGTGGAGCTGGCTGCTCCTCGACCGAAACTCCACAGAAAACTCCGCAAGTCTGCTCTGCCTGCCGTCGAGAATATACAAACTCTGGCTCTCCCAAAACTACTCTCCGTCCCTTGCAAACATCACGAACGAGGATAATGTCACCCCCAGTCGTGATCTTGCAAGTCCTAGGCAACGATTCAGATATAACATGATGTCGAATCGTACAAGATACTGATACAAAGCTATGGGAAGCCCCAGAATCGAACAATGCAAAAGCTGGAATAGAGTCGAGAAGAATAGAACCTGCTATCAGCTCTCCAATAACCTCAGCATCCTCTGCTGCCATGGCGTAAGCTCGCCCCTGCTGTCCACCCCTGGCCTGATACTGGTGCTGGGTGAACCTCTGCTGCTGAGTCGACAAGGGTCCCTTCTGCTGCCCTGCCGGAGCCTTGGCTCCGCCTCCCTGAACTGGTCGCCCCGAAGACATGGGACACTCCCTCAGCTGGTGGTCTCCGGAACCACATAGTAGACACCTGCCAAGCCTATTTCTGCAGTCATTCCATCTATGACCCTGCTTCTTACAGAAAGTGCAACTGACGACCTGCTGCCTGGGTGCCTGCTGCTGGTGCCTCGGCTACTGCTGCACCTGCTGGAACGGCCTCTGCTGCTGGAATGGCCTCTGCTGCTGGTGCTGAAAATGAGGCCTCTTGGCCTATCCTCCACTGCTGCCAGCTCCCTGAGTGTCGCGGCCCCTCTTGAGCTTCAGCTCAAGATCATCCTCAGCCGCCATCGCTCCTGCCAGGATCTCCTCAAAAGTGGCATTCCTTTCACTCTTGGTCAAGGACTTGACCTCCTTGACCAAGCCCTTCCTGAACCTCCTCGCCTTCGCTGTCTCGCTAAGGCCCTCCATAAATCTGCTCAACCGGCAAAACTCACCAGAATACTCCTCTACAGTCTGGTTCCTCTGAACCAGGTTCTCGAATTGGGTCTCCAAGGCGCCGACTGCCTGATCCGGGAAAAACTTTCCCTTGAAGAGCTCCTTGAAAGCTTCCCATGTCTGCCCTTGAGTGCCTACTCTCGGGTCCGTCTGATACCAGGTATGGGCAAGATCCCGCATCTAGCTGGCTGCTGTCTCTATCTGGAGTCCGGCTGGTATCTCCGCCAGTCGGAAGATCTCCTTAATGTGCTCAATCCAGTAGTCAGCATAAAGAATCCCCTCTGTCCCCAAGAAGTCCCTGGGGTTCATCTTCTTGAACTCCTGAATGCCCGAAATCCTCTGCTGTCGCGGCTGTCTCGATCCTTCCTGTGGCTGGACAGCCAACCTCTCCACCGTCGCTCTAGCCAGCTGATGGACCTCATCTATGCCCCTGGTAAACTCCGTCGTCTGACGCTGCTGCTGGGCCTGCTGCTGCTCTAGAAAATGCTGGAAGTATGCAAACATCTGTGCAGCATCCACTAATCCAGATGGCATCGGCGGCTGGAACTGCGGCTGGTGCTGCTGGAACTGTGGCTGACAAAACTGCGGGGGAGGCATGTCTGGGGTAGCTGGGATGGTCCCCCGAATAAGTAGAGGTGCACCCCCAAATATGGCAGAAGCTCCCACATGAGCTGGAGTAAGGGGAGCTGTGGTCCCCGGGTCCTGGTGAGCTGGACGAGAGGTGGCAAACCTCTCAGCGGTGTCACCTGGACCGAGACGCTGCGATCGTGTCTCCACCATCCTGAAGACAGATCAACAAGAAAAATCAATACGGAGAAGAAACGATATAGTCAAGGGGGACAGTTTATTTTCAAAAGAAAGACAATATCAGCAAAAATTTAGATAGCAAGGGTTAAATAAAAGTTTTTCCTAATGTGATTGAGTACCTCAAAACTACATCCTATTTCCTACTGCAGGCTGTGGCAAAACTCTACTTCGAATACCACCACATAAACACGACCTGCATGGGCCACCACTAAAAATGTGTCACGACCCGCACCCTAGAGTAAGGGCACGAGACGTGGGTACGTACAGCCTACGCTGCAGTGTCGGCAGTAGAAGGCTGTCCTAGGTCAATCATCTAACAATATAAAGGTACATGTACAGTTATACTCTCCGAATGGAGGTGACATAACAATATACAGTCTCAATCACATCTAAGGTAGAAGAATGAAAGACAGATAAATAGATAGATAGTAACTCAAAGAGAACAGTACAATAGATGAAATAAGTCTAAGTGTCTAGGATATCATAACATCCAGAATATCAACCCAATATACAAAAAATTCTAAGGGTCTATACATCTCAACATCTCAAAATACAACTCAGAATGTGAGACAAAATAATAATATAAAAATGACAGTCTAGCTAAACTAGCCTAGACTACTGAGGCAACATCCTCAGCTGCAGGTGGATCCTGCTGAGGGTCCTCAACACAAGTGTCATCTAGTCCTGCTCCATAATACGTAGTCACCCATGCCTCATCCTCGTCCTCTGTAATATTTTCAACAGGTCCAGTCAGGACAGGAACGAGCACAATACATCTCACACAGTTCATATCAGGTTAGGAAATACGATACAGGCAATAGAGTAAAATACAGGAAATGCTGAAAGGAAATATATACTGTAAAAGAGATAGCTTGTAAAGGAAATATCTACTGTATATAGAGAACTGTAAGTGACTAGTGATGTAGAGTACAAGA
>JANAVB010011395.1:4173119-4375133 GCA_029216955.1 Iris pallida
GTAAAAACGTGGGTTCGTGTCCAATTTGAACACGAAAAAGAATCTTAATTGTGCTCAGTCAAGTGGGTACATGTTCTACTAGTCTAGGGCTACAAGAATATGTAATTTGTTTTGCAAAATAACAAAATTTAATCCTTTGGGGCATTACATAAAACAAGGTTTTATAACCTAGGATACGTGTCCGATACGGACACCAAACCAACCCTAGATTTTACCAAACTTGACCCATAGCTAGGGTAGACCTATATGCATGCATTTATGAAGAAAAAACAGAATATTAGCTAGGTTTGTGGGTATTTACCTATTGATGCAAATTCCAAGGAAACTCAATAAAGAGGGGGTGTTTGTCCTTCCACTTAGTGATGCCCAAAGCTTGTGAAATCTGGATTGCTAGTCTCCCTTAGCACCCTTGATGTTGTAGGGTCCCAATGCAAAAGACTAGAGTGAATTTAGATAAAAAATGATCAAGTTATGGAGGTTTGAAGGAAAGGAAAATTCCTAGGTTTTAATTCATGTAAAATGATCATGAATGAATGTGATGGGTTATATAGGAAGGGGGGTAGTGTAGGGGGGTGCCCTATGGCCGGCCATGGCAAGGGAGGGGGGGTTCTAGGCCTTTCTTCAAGGTGAAGGCAAAGACTTTCATGCCAAAGCAAGGATATTTTGAGGGTTTTAAGCAAAATATCTAATAAAGGCATTCTAAGATATTTTGTGAATAATGCCATGAGATATTTAGCTATCCTTTAATCTCTAGGTTAGTGGCTAATCCCTAGATTAGGGTAAACTAGGTTAGGGACTAATCATGGTACTTAACAATAATTAAATAATATTAAAATTACATAATTCCAAATGGAATCTAGTAAATTACCAAAATACCCTTTTTGGCTAAAATCACTAATTTGATGTTCTAAGCCTATGGCTATGCTCACATGGTCATGACAAACTTCTAGGTTAAGGAATAACTTGGGTTTCCCTAGTTTAACCCCCAACTCACAAATCAACAAATTAAATGGTTTACACTAACCAAAAATCATCTAAAATTATAACATGCATTAATTATCCTTAATAAATGATTATAAATACAAAACTTTAAAATTATCCAAATTTTAGAAATGTGGGTGTTACACCTTAACTTTTAATTGTTGCTTAAAACTCATGACCCTCATTCACTACCCACGACCATACCCGTATTATTTTTTTCTAAGATCTAGATCGGAACTTCTTACGACATAATTTTGTTGAGCCTTATAATTGATTGTTCCCCACCGATACCCCCTTGTGTCTTTTCACCCTCCTACTAATTCTTAATTTCGAGGAATAAATTATTTTAAGTTGGGTAAGATGTAAAACCCCTAAATTTCTACTATTTTTTTAAATAAATTTGATACTGATTTTTTTTATTTTTGTATATTGCACATCGCGTAGTTGCATTGTACGTCGCGCGCAAAATTTTGTTTTTCGTAATTGCTCGACTACTACGACTATGTGCGAGCGTACATATTTTTGAAAAATATTTTTTTCTATTTTTATAGTTTCAAAATAATATAAATAATAATTATTTTTAGCTATCGTGCCTAAATTTTCAAGTTTATGATTTTAATTATGAAAAGCCTTTCATTTATACAGATATAATAATAAATAATTTTCCTATAAAATGGTATATTAGAAAAGTATATTTATGTAAATATTATTTGGACATACATATATATTTCATAATTATTTATGAGTTTATTTTTAAATAATAATATAATTTTCGAAATTATTATTATTAGTATTTTTGGAAAATATATTTTGGAATTATTGTGGCGATTTAAATCTTGATTTAATTTTATGGATTTACTTAAATAGTTAAATTAATATATATATATATTTGAAATTTGATTGATTTTAAACTAAAGGATGGAATTTAACTAGATTTAAATTGATTTAGATTTGGATTGAAATTTATTAAATTTGATTTAAAATAAATAGAGGAATTATCTAAAGGAATTTGCAACTATCATAATCCTTATCTAAATAGTAGCTTCTACCTCCTATATAAGGAGAGGCTCATTATTCTCTATTCCATTAATTTTTTTCACCTACAAATGTGTTTGTGCATCGTGTCCGTGCACATCAAGCCATATCCATTCACTTCTTCTATTTTTCATCCAAATTGATTAATGTTCTCATTAAAAAAATTCTCTTTTCCCTTCCATTTATTTTCTCTTATCACAAATTCTTACTATCCTTTTACCGATCAACCAAGTCCGTCTATCATAGTAGTCCTTAAATTTCGAGTACGAAAATTTTCAAAGGTGGGTAGTTTTGTAACTCATCTTCCCGAAATTATTATTTTTTAAATTATATCTATATATTTTAATTTCGTGTTTAAAATTAATTTTTGTAGAAATTTTGTAAAAGATATTTTGTGATTACTTTTGTTACCAAAAACTAGTTTTAAATTAATGGTTTGAAATAATGTTTCTAAAAAAACATGTTCTCGAATTTTTATTTGAAATATAAAATATGTTTTATTATTTTTGGTCTTCTAAAAATTGGTTTTTAAAAAAAAAATGAGCGATAAAAGATTTTTTTTGTCTATTTATTTTTAAATAACGATTTGGATTTATAAAAGTAAGTTTTATAATATTTAATGACATCGAGTATTATTTTGATATGTTAATCAGTTATTTGATTATATTTGAATTTATTTAAATTATCTTGATGGTTATCAACTATACTTTAAATTATGTTGATAATTTAAATATTGTTTAAAATACTTACGATGACTAATTGGAACATTACGATTTGTCTAATCTAGATTTAAAACATTATTTGATTAAATAATTTATTTATTATTTGATTTAAATTATTTTGATAAATATTAGATATTATTTTATAGTTATTATGTTGAGTTTGATTCAGATTTGGATTCATATGATTTGAATTATTTGATAATATAGAATAATACTTAAAGTTATTATGGTGATCATTTAAAGGATTGCAATCAAATTGATCTATTTTTTTTAAATAATTTATTTGATTTAAATTTATGAAAAGATTTATCCATTAGAAATTCTTATCATATTGGAATCATATCTAGCATTCATTAGATCGTTTTTTATTTAAATCAAAACATATCTAATTTAGGAGATAAATTTGAAATAAATACCTATATAAACCCAATACATCCCCCTTCTATCAGCCATAATTCGAAATTATTTTTAGTCCAATAGAAACTCTAAAATTCGTCATTAGAATTCAGTCCCGCTTTTTAACAGTAAGAGCAATTTGGAACGAGGATATCTCCTAGCTCCGAACTCCGTTTCACCTCCAGTTTTTTTTAAAAAAAGCGTATCGAGGTAAGGTTTCCAAAAACATATTTTAATAGAGAAAATTCGTTCTGTAGATTTTTACAAAACTGTTTGAGTATCTAGTGTCCCCAAAATAAATGTGTTTCAGTATTTTTACGATTTCGGGAGATTCCGGAAACGAAAATGCGATCCGTTTAGTTATTCGGAAAGCTATTACAAAAACCTATACCATATCCTAACTTCAGAATTTATTAAATAAATGTAATAGGTACATTATTAATTATAATTAGATAATAGACTATTTTCAGCATCTGAAGTTGTTCCTGCACCTTCCTCTTTGTGCGCTGTTGTTGATTCGTCGCCAGGACATCACCTTACCTTACTCGGACATCAGGCAAGACACCTTCCCTTTACTGTTTAATTTTTTGCTCAATATCATGCATGTTTTTGTAGGACCGTTGAGCACCTCTAGGGGGGGTGAATAGAGTGTGTGTGTGTGCAGCGGAAAATAATCACCAATTAAAACTAAACTTTAAAACTATGGCAGTGAAATAAGAGACAATAAATATAATGCAGCAAGAGAGAGAGAGAATTTAAACTCAGCGACACAGCGATATATACTGGTATCCCTCTGAGAGGACTAATCCAGTCTCGAGTATTCTTGCTCGATGTTAATCCACTATGGCACAAGCTTTAACTGAGAGCTTGCAGTCTCTTACAACACCGTGCTTGGTGACAAGTGCACGACCAGCTTCACAATACCGTGCTTGGTGACGAGCGCACGACCAGCTCCACAACAAGAAAAGTTGTTGGACTTGGAACGACCTCTTTACAACTCTTGGAATACCAAAAGACACTAAATCAAATCTGATAATACTGGCTTTTGGCTAAGAGGTGTATAGGTATGATTTGAAAATCTTAGATCGTTTGAAAACACTTGAATAGTAGAGAAGAGAAGATGAAGAGTGAATGAATGATTTGAAATGAAAAGTTCTTCTCTATTTATAGGTGTTTTCTGGAAACGAACTCGGACAGAGTTCGGGCAGAGTTCGGATGCATATATCTCGCAAAGAGACGTTGCTCGCAGATTTGGAGGCAACAGAAGTTTGAATATAAATTGACCGAACTCGGACAGAGTTCGGGCCGAACTCGGGCCGAACTCGGTTAGGAGTTCTGTCAGGAGATTTTTGAAATATTTTAACACAAATTATTTTTGAAAGTGTTTTGGAATATTTTGTAAAATGAGTGAAACAAGAAATATGAGTAATAATGGGTAGGCTTTTTAGAAAGTGAACTGAAATAACCCTAAGCCAGTATTACCAAAACTGATTTTACAAAATAAATCCTAGACTCAATAAAATGTAAAATACAGAATAAAATGTAAAATGAGTCATCTCCAGATTTGATGATGTTGATGCTTCTTTGATGTAGTACAACGTCCGTTGAAATTGATTTCATAAATCCTGAAATGATTAGCAGCATTTTGTATATTTTGTGTATTGACTTAAGTGCATGTTGATTATCGAAATCGGGTGTGACCATGGAATGGGCCAACAATCTCCCCCATTTTGATAATTGACAAACTTGAGTCTATACCAAAATATAGTTTGATAAAATAGAACAAAATACAAGTATACCTGAAAATGGTATAGTTTGTTTTTTTTTTTGGATATGCTTTTGCTTTTGGTATGGTACTCTTTTTCTCCCCCTTTGTCAAATAGAAAAACGACTTGGCTCCCCCGTAATGTGTGAAGCCAACAATAGGAAACAAAAGACAAAGGGAAGTAAAAGAGACATAATCACAGCATAAAACAACGACTATTGTAATACTAATGCTGGAAATAAAGAAATGTCATACTAATAACTGCTGAGTACAATCATCAGAAAATGTCTAACTAGTGAGTTTAGACATATAAAAAAACTACATCAAAGCATAAAAGATCATCATCTAACAAATATCACACTATCCAAAAACTGAATCCACGTCACATAGTGGGGTCGTCAGCACCAGGAGCCTCTGGAGGAAAGTAGGCTGCAGTGGGGTCGAAGTGCTGGAAGGAGACCTCATCTGTGAACCGAGGACCCGGAAAGCCTGGGTGAGGCTGGATGGTAACTGGATGAACCGGATCATGGGCTAGGCTGTAGTGGAGATCAGCTATCCCATTCCTCAGCACCTGGGCCTAAGAAATGTGTCGGAACTCCGAATCAAGATAACTTTGATGACGTTGCGCAGATATAGCAACAAAATCATCAAAGCGTTGGTAGAAAGTCGGATCAAATCCCGGGACAGGGGCTGGAGCAGGAGCAGGAGCATCAGGAACCTCAGCGTCAGCAGCTGGAGCAGGCTGAGCTCCAGGAGGCAGAGGTGGAGCAGGAAACCGTCGAGATCTGGTAAGCTCGATAGGAGTAGAGGAGAATGCACAAGTCTGAAGGTCAATCTCAAAACGACGAAAGATATAGATGCCAAGTGCATTGGATATACCAGATTCCTTCCTGCATTTCTACAGTTCAGCATCCAGGACATCATGGTCTTAGGGATAGAAAATGGAATGCCAAAATGAATGTGATAGAGAGCAGAGAGTTCCAAGAAGGTCACTTCATCTGTGGATCCTTTCTTTGGAAGAAGGACAGAGAAAATCATTCGATGAAGTTCATAAAAGGATTGGTTCAAGTTCTTGGAATAAACCCTACGAGGAACAGGATTTGGATGACAAATGAGTTCCCTAAAAGAGGCTAGGGTAACATCAGCAGGGAACTGGACATGGGTAATGTCAACCAAAGCATCACCAAGATCAGGAACATGGAAAAATTCACTGATATCGGTGGCAGAGAATTCTAGTTCTTGCCCAACAACGCAAGAATAGAAATTTCCGTTAGGTTTTACTTGCAAATTGCAGTAAAATATTCGGACGGCATTGTCAAAAATATTTTCTGATACCTCGAAGAAATCTCGGTATCCTAGGTGGTCAAAAGTAGGAGCGTATTCAGAAAAAAGCTCCATTGCAAATCCTACGACCAGAAAAAGAATCGAACCAAAGATCAGAAAACTCTTTGTCCGGGACCAAAGTAGAGTCATAGTCTTCTGCATCCATTGGTCGTGCTGGACTAAAAAGGCTAGCAGGAGTATAATCCGAAGAGGAGGAGGCCCCTTGGGAAGATGATCTATGACGCTTAGGAGCCATTGAAAGAAATTGAAAGAAAGGAAGTAGATTACCTTTTTGAGAAAAAGGAAGAAGATGAGAATTCGAGACGCCCACCAGATCTCTTGGATTCCTTGCTAGGATGGAGGAGGAAGAACTTTCTAGGAGATATAAGGAGTAAACTCGAGTTGATGAGTGAAAAAGAGTGGAGGAAGAAGGGTTTATAAAGGAGCTAAGGCCGGCTATTTGTTTCTGGAACCATAACAGCGCCGACCGAACTCGGTCCGAATTCGGTCCGAACTCGGTCAGAGTTCGGCCCGAGTTCGGTCACTTGCATTCCCGAGACAATAAATACAGTTCTGGTTGGTTAAAAGTAATTTTTATGAATTTTGACTCTAGTATTTAATAACGAACTCTATTTATGGGTTAACTGTAGGGGTTGTCCCAGCTAACGGAGGTTCACCGGGGAACTCTTAAGTACCGCTTCGCTTCGACCGTAGTCGTGGTGACAGACATACCCTTTTTAGGTTTGTACCCAAAAATAATTTCCGTTAAATAAATTCCAAAGTTGCAAGTCATGAAATTAATTTTAATTACCATATTGCATTATGAATCTGAAAATTCAAGTATACCGAGCTCACGCCTCATTATGTTAAATCGGTCTTCAGCCAATGGTTTTGTAAATATATCTGCTAGTAGATGATCTGTGTCAATAAATTCTAAGCAAATATTCCCGTGTTGTTGATGATCACGAAGAAAATGATGTCTTATCTCTATGTGCTTTGTGCGTGAATAACAAATAGGGTTCTTAGTCAAATTAATAGTGCTAGTGTTGTCACAATAAATAGGAACATTAGTGTAGTGCAGATTGTAGTCTTCTAAGGTTTGCTTCATCCACAAAATCTGAGCACAACAACGTCCTGCGGCGATATACTCGGCCTCAGTTGTTGATAATGCAATAGAATTTTGTTTCTTGCTAAACCAAGAGACTAAGGCCTTTCCTAGGAAATGACATGTGCCACTGGTACTTTAAGGTCTACTTTGCATCCCGCAAAATCCGCATCCGAGTAACCTATCAGGTCAAAGGATTTGGTTTTAGGATACCATAAGCCGACTGTAGAAGTTGGCACTGAGATGTGATTCCTTAGGATTTGCCTGATAACGTGCACAAATGCAAACACTAAACATAATATCAGGACGACTAGCAGTTAAATATAATAAACTACCAATCATACCTCGATACTTACGCTGATCGACAGGTTTGCCACTTTCATCAGCATCAAGCTTTGTAGATGTAGCCATAGGAGTCCCGATTGGCTTTACATTCTCGAGGTCGTACTTTTTCAGTACGTCCTTCGTGTATTTTGCTTGGTTGATGAATGTTCCTTTTGAGTGGTGTTTGATTTGAAGTCCTAGGAAGAAGTTTAGCTCTCCCATCATACTCATCTTAAATTCACTCTGCATACACTTAGCAAAATCTTGACACAGTTTTTCGTTAGTAGAACCGAATATTATGTCATCTACATAAATTTGCACAAGAAGGATATCATCATTCAAGGATTTGATAAATAAAGTAGTATCAACTTTTCCTTTTGAAAAACCATTATCAAGTAAGAAGGCACTTAGGCGTTCATACCAAGCACGAGGTGCTTGTTTGAGTCCATAAAGGGCTTTCTTAAGCTTGAAGACGTGATCAGGTTTTTGAAAATCTTCAAAACCAGGGGTTGTTTCACGAAAACTTCCTCTTTTAAAAATCCGTTTAAAAATGCACTTTTTACGTCCATTTGAAATAATTTAAAATTATTAAAGCATGCAAATGCACAAAACATGCGGATGGCTTCTAGTCTAGCAACAGGAGCATAGGTCTCATCATAATCAATTCCTTCTTCTTGATTATAACCTTGTGCCACTAGACGTGCTTTGTTGCGTAGAACCTGTCCATCTTCACTGAGTTTATTTCGGAACACCCATTTGGTACCAATTATCGATTGACCAATAGGTTTAGGAACGAGTTCCCAAACTTGGTTTCTCTCAAATTGATTAAGTTTCTCTTGCATGGCAAAAATCCAAAACTCATCAGTAAAAGCATCATCTACATTCTTAGGTTCTATTTAAGAAATGAATGCTACATTTGCTGCTATATCAGAATTTTTAAGAGATGAACGTGTACTTACACCTTTAGATACATCACCTATGATGAGTGTTTCTGGATGATCTGGCTTGAATTTTAATGATTCGAACTGTTGGGTCATATCTTTTACAAAACTTTTCTCAGTTCTTGCATCTTGGGTCAGATCTTTCACAGAATTCTTCTCAGTCCTTGCGTGTATATCTTCATCATCACTGTCGCTAGATCTGTGACTATTTAACTCATCAAAAGTAACATTAATAGTTTCTTCAACAATTATAGATCTTTTATTGAAAATTCTATATCCCTTACTCTTAGCAGCATATCCGAGAAATATCCCGTCATCTGCTTTGGAGTCGAACTTTTCCAAGTTATCCTTGGTGTTCAGGATAAAACAGCGACATCCAAAAACTTTAAAGTAAGAGATGTTTGGAATCCTTCCAAACCAAAGCTCATATGGTGTTTTCTTCGAGATTGGTCGAATTAATACCCTATTCAAAACATGACAGGCTGTACTAACAGCTTCTGCCCAAAAATATTTAAGAAGATTATACTGATTCAGCATAACTCTAGCCATTTCGCTTAGAGTACGATTATTCCGCTCCACAACACCATTCTGTTGGGGAGTTCTAGGACAAGAAAATTCGTGGTAGTATCCACTATCATCACAGAACTTTTTGAAATCAGAATTTTTGAATTCGCCACCATGATCACTTCGGATACGAGTAATCATGAAGCCTTTTTCGTTTTGTACCTTTTTGCAAAATATCTGAAATTCAAAAATTGCATCACTTTTGTTTGATAAGAAATAAACCCAAGTAAATTGAGAGAAATCATCAACAATAACAAAAGCGTAGAGCTTACCGCCAAGACTAGCGACTCAACTAGGACCAAATAAATCCATATGAATTAACTGCAAAGGTCTAGAAGTACTTACAGCGTTGATGGATTTAAAAGTAGACATATGTGCTTTGTTCTTTTCACAGTCAGCACATACCATATCTCTCTTGATTGGAATCTCAGGGAGTCCTCTTACCAACTTCTTTGTACTTAGTCGTGAGATAGTATCCATGTTTGCATGTCCTAGTCTCATGTGTCATAGCCAGCTTTCATCTTGATTGGCTACTAGGCACCTACCTGCATTATTAGTATTCTCCAAAAAGAAAACATAAATATTGTCTTCTCTGATCCCTTTATATATGGGATCACCAGATGACATATCATATATGATACATTTATCTTTCACAAAATTGATACCATAACCATTATCTGCCAAATGACTTATGCTTAATAGGTTATGTTTCAATTATGTTACTAGACAAACATCCTTTATTACTGGATAGGGAAAAATACCTACAGTACCATTACCAATTATATTACCTCTCAAGTTATTTCCGAAGGAGACATATCCTTCTTTCTTCATCGATAGCGTAGCGAATAAAGATGCATCACCAGTCATGTGTCGCGAACATCCGCTATCGAGGATCCATTTGCTTCTAGCATGAGAGGGTTGAGGGTCCACCTACAAGACAAGTAGATGAATCCTTTGGTACCCATTTTCTGAAGGGTCCATTCTGATTAGCTTTAGGTCTCCAAATTAAAGTGTGATTGTCAACAAGCTTTCTTGCTAAACAATACTGTGATATGTAATCGTGCGTACCACAATAAGTACAAGTCAGTTTAGAACTAGATGTGGTCACCACTGTGCTTACATGCTTGTTTGGTTTGGAGAACCTATAAGTGAAAGCATGATTGTATACGTGTTTCTTCTATGCTTTCTTGTTTTTAGTCCTCTTAGGTGTATGCTTGGCATTAGGACTAATTTTAGGCTGTGTCACAGGTACTGCCTGTTTGCCTAACTTGATTTTTTAACTTTTTAGAAATCGCAATAGACTCTTCATATCTAGCAGTCATATCTGAGAGTCTTTGTTCTGTTACTAGGTGCTTCTTCTTCTCTATGTCATATAGTTCTTGCATCTTGACATAGTCTCTTTCTTTCTTTTCAATTTTGAGGATAGTCTCATGATAGTCTACCTTGAGTTTGGCTATCTCTTCCGTGTTACCGGTAGTAGACGTCTCTTTAATATCTTCAATAAGATTGGACAGTCTAGCTAACTCGGCTGTGTACGCCTTAATCTCTTTTCGAGATTGCTTATACTTGTCAAACACATTTTTGTGTTCTTCAAGTAAATTGCTAAAGGCATTTTCTAACTCATCGAAAGTAAAGTCATCATATAGAGGATTTGAAGATACCTTATCAAATGCCATAAGACAGACATTTGCATTGCCGCAGGGTCTGTCATCTTCTTCTGAATCACTGGCATCACTTTCATGCCAGATACTTGTGTTGGCATACTTTGGACCGGTTGTTGCTTTTTTGCTTGATCTTGATCTGTCATATGGACTGCTTTTCTTAGTGGTTAGACAGTCCTTCTTCATGTGCCCTGACTTCTTGCATCCAAAGCATATGGTTTCATCTTCATTGCTTTCTTGGACATCTTTCTTCTTTTTGCTTGTAAACTTTAGGTACTTCCTGAAGTTCTTCACAAGTAGGGCATGTTCATCACCACTTGATGATTCTTCATCAGAGTCATTGCATGTTGATTTTCTTGCTTGAGCTTTGAAGGCAATAGATTTTTCTTTTGGTGTTGCTTCCTCAAACTCTTGCAAATCAAGTTCATGGGTCATCAGCTTCCCCATCAGTGTTTCCAAGGACATAGTGGTGAGATCGTTTCCTTCAATAATTGCTGTGGCTTTTGGATTCTAGTTCTTTGTTAGAGCCCGCAGCACTTTTCTGATTTTCTCATAATTGCTGTAATTTTTATCAAGAGATTGCAGAGGATTAGTTATATCAAGGAAACGAGTAAACATATGTGTAATTGACTCACCGGGTTTCATCTTGAAAGATTCATATTCATGAGTCAGTCTACTAATTTTGGATTCCTTCACTTGGGAAGTACCTTCATGAGTTACCTCAAGAAGTTTCCAAATTTCGTGAGACGTCTTACAGGTTGAAACCCTGTTGAACTCCGTTTTGTCAATTGCACAGAATAGTGCATTGATGGCACGAGCATCAAGACTAGCCTTAGCTTTTTCAGCTTCGGTGTATTTGTCATGAAGCTTTTCTATAAGAATACCTTCAACCACTGTGGGTGCTGGTTTCTTATAACCATCAATGACTATTGACCAAAGATTAAAGTCAAGAGATTTTAGAAAGAAAGTCATTCGTGTTTTCCAATAGGTATAATTTGTTCCATCAAATATGGGAGGTCTATTTGTGGATTGCCCTTCACCGTTGAATATTGATTTCACGACTGCCATATATATTCTCTGAGGTATGTTATATATGAATATAACCTCGCTCTGATACCAATTGTAGGACCGTTGAGCACCTCTAGAGGGGGGGTGAATATAGTGTGTGTGTGCAGCAAAAAATAATCACCAATTAAAACTAAACTTTAAAACTATGACAGTAAAATAAGAGACAATAAATATAATGCAGCAAGAGATAGAGAATTCAAACTCAGCGACACAGCGATATATACTGGTATCCCTCTGAGAGGACTAATCCAGTCTCGAGTACTCTTACTCGATGTTAATCCACTATGGCACAAGTTTTAACTGAGAGCTTGCAGTCTCTTACAACACCGTGCTTGGTGACAAGCGCACGACCAGCTTCACAACACCGTGCTTGGTGACGAGCGCACGACCAGCTCCACAACAAGAAAAGTTGTTGGACTTGGAACGACCTCTTTACAACTCTTGGAATACCAAAAGACTCTAAATCAACTCTGATAATACTGGCTTTTGGCTAAGAGGTGTATAGGTATAATTTGAAAATCTTGGATCGTTTGAAAACACTTGAATAGTAGAGAAGAGAAGATGAAGAGTGAATGAATGATTTGAAATGAAAAGTTCTTCTCTGTTTATAGGTGTTTTCTGGAACCGAACTCGGACAGAGTTCGGGCAGAGTTCGGATGCATATATCTCGCAAAGAGACGTTGCTCGCAGATTTGAAGGCAACAGAAGTTTGAATATAAATTGACCGAACTCGGACAGAGTTCGGGCCGAACTCGGGCCGAACTCGGTTAGGAGTTCTGTCAGAAGATTTTTGAAATATTTTAACACAAATTGTTTTTGAAAGTGTTTTGGAATATTTTGTAAAATGAGTGAAACAAGAAATATGAGTAATAATGGGTAGACTTTTTAGAAAGTGAACTAAAATAACCCTAAGCCAGTATTACCAAAACTGATTTTACAAAATAAATCCTAGACTCAATAAAATGTAAAATACAGAATAAAATGTAAAATGAGTCATCTCCAGATTTGATGATGTTGATGCTTCTTTGATGCAGTACAATGTCCGTTGAAATTGATTTCATAAATCCTGAAATGATTAGCAGCATTTTGTATATTTTGTGTATTGACTTAAGTGCATGTTGATTATCGAAATCGGGTGTGACCATGGAATGGGCCAACAGTTTTATTTTTTGTTCTTTCAAAACCATATGTAGTTGCAAATTATTATACTTTAGTTTTCTTTATGCACTTGGCCTAGAGTTAAGGGACCACATTTGTTTGTGCCACATTCATTGACTCGACACATGTGTGCCACGATGTCACGTATCTCATATAGATTCGGACTTGCGTATCGACCGTACATCGGTGCGTACAGGACGAGCGTTAGAATATAACTGCTAATATAGTTGTCTAAAAGACTTAGCGGTTATTAGAAATATCGTGGTGTAGATTCAGCACGAGTAGTGCATGGGGAGGGTGAAGACAATTATTAGGCGCATGGACTTTCACACATTTACTTTTCTCTAGCTGCCATTTGTGACTCAGCCGAGAGCTAGTGTGCCGTGCACTCATTTACTTTTCTCTAGATGCCACTAGTGCCTCGGTTGAAACACAAATGTGTCATGCATTTACTTTCCTCTAGCTGCCGTTAGTGACTCACCCAAGAGCTAGTGGTCGTGCATTTATTTTTCTCTAGATGCCCCTTAGCTCTCGCTGGAGTGCTAATGGGCCGTGCATTTACTTTTCTCTAGACGCCACTAGTGCCTTGGTTGAAACGCTAACGCGTCGTGTTTCTAGTCTCGAGAGCCCTTGTGTGGAACGTTGTCTTCAAAGTGCATTTTCACATAGAATGGTTTAGGACCTTTATTTGTTTAGTCACATATATACTTTTATGTTGAGCTCCTATTATTCAGTTATTGGCATGATATTATGTGTTTTGTTACGTCCCTCTGAGGACCTGGTTATCTCGCCAGGTGCGTGCTCTTGTCTTACGCAGGTGTTCTAGCTCTAGCCGTGATCATCGCTATATCTTCGAGGATGATTGCAATTGGATCGTTTCGCTTCGCTCGCCAAACTTATTTCATTTTTCATGTATTTTGTCCTTTGCTTGTTGGTAGTGGATTCATCTCCGCCCAACATATTGTATAAATACATTTTCATAGATGATTATATGAATTCTTTATTTTTTTTATTTGTGGATGAGATTAGTTGTTATGGTTTCTACTGCATATTACAGCTTATGTATACATACAAGGCCATGTATTTCGTATGTATACAGCTGGTATGTCTACGTTCCCAGTCCTACGTATTTTGGGACTGGGACGTTACAGCGTGTTTGCTTCCTAGTCTATTTTCTGGGCCAACTTATTTGATCTTCAAGCAAATAGCCTCATCAGGCTGCACCAGAATCATTAGCTCATTCGCAGCTCGATCAAGATCCATACCAAAGCTCTTTTTATATAGATTACCAGGAACATGCTTGAACAGTACTCTGATCTCGGCCCTGGAAATAGAATACCAAAGTATATCAATTGTATATTTCTTACAGAATCATCATAAAAACCCTCTGCTAACTTATAAGGACATGCCGCTTTGAATCAACAACTTTGCCAGCTTTCATGAGAAATGGAACTCCATCCCATCTTACATTGTCAATAAAAATGGCAGCTGCAGCAAATGTTGGAGTCAAGTTGTTTTTGGTACAGTCTTATCATGTACATAACTCTGGTATGTAATCCCATCATTCATGTGGCTTTATACTGGCCAATGACCACATTTTCCAATTCTAAGGCCTTCATGGAGCGGAGAACTTTCACCTGCTATGCAAGGGGCATTTTAAATGAGGTCAATCAATCTGCTTTCCTGGTGACACATTCTATGTGTTAATACCAAGTCCCAGGCAGAGGCAACTATTGTCGTGAGAGACTTATACTACAACATTCGTGTTAGCGCATTCATAACGTGTCTAATCTTATTCTTGACAATGCAACATAAGATATAAGTATAACAAATTAGGGAATCACTATTAACATTTTCTATGATATTTCGACAAAGAATACTTACCTTGGTCCCTTCTTCTTTCTCAATAAGCAGTCCTGATGAATCAGATGTACCTTATTAACTCTGCCACTAACATTCCCAAAACCAATCAAATAGTATGAATTCACCCCCAAGAGAACATATACCATATAAGAGAAAGTGGTTTCTTCAACTAACCTGCTAAACATTCTTCCACATAGAAACTTCTCCAGTGTTGTGGCAATACCTGCATTAGACAAAATGCAGATGAAGAAAGAGTAATGTATGAGCTTTAAAACATGGCGGCATGGCCATTGATAAAAGGCACAACTAAATATTCACATGGCAGCCAAAAAAAAATTTGGTTGTCAAGATTGAATATTTACTAGTCAGGGTAGGCTAAATGTTTAGACTCCTAATGGCACTAACCATTCTAAAGGAAAAACATGTAAAAATATATATAAAGGTTCACTGGACAAATACATGAACAAGAAGAAAAGACCCCTCTTCATCTTCTACATATCTCAATGTGAATAGAATAATGTGTACCAAATGAGCAAGAATTGTCGATGGGCATCAAAAAGGGTGGATCGTGAAGTACTTGCTCTGATTTCATTCCTAATTATAAAATTTGGAAAATGAACTATGGTTTGTATAAATAGCCCACTTGTTTAACAAGCTCTATTACATGTTATCTTTTTTTTGCATTGAACTGTTCCAATTTATCATACCCCAAGAAAGTATATGATATAGTTTCACCTTCTCCAAAGAAGTTGACAGAATAGTCCAAGCAAAAGTATGTACCAATCTAATACTTGAAAGGAATATTTATGGCATAGAAGTAGCCTGGAGCTTAGCAAGATTAGCTTGGCACCTTCCTAAATGATAGCAGTGACAATCCATATAATACAAAGCTGAAATAAATAAATAAAAATGGATTCAGCTAGATAATTTTCAAACCAATCCAGTAAAGATGAAAGTGTTTAGCAATCAAAGATCCGGTTAGACTTCCAAAGGTTTTCAGCCATGAAAGCCAGCTTTCTAATTTCCTCAAGCTGTTAATTTATGTCAGAAAGCATAGGATTTTTTTTCTTTCTAGTAAAGGGTCCTGAAGCATAACATTTGCGAGTTGGCTACAAATAAATGCCCTCAATATAACAACAACTATCTTATCAAATCAAGTTCTTCTGGTGGTCAGAAATATCCGATGTATCAAAAAAATTAATTATATAGAACTTCAAAAGTACTCTATTTACAGGAAGGCCTTCTGACACACACCCCTCCAGAAGCAAGTTGGTGACGCATAGGACCTGGGTTAATTGTGCTAGTCAACTTGACCCATTTTGGGTATTAGAGTCTTAGACACCACCTTAGACCTTGTCTAAGATCATGTAAGCTTATGTAGGCCTGTCCGCGACCTCATTTTTTTAGTTGTATATTTACTTTAAGTTTGTTAGTTTATTAATCATTTATTTAATTTATTAATTTAGTTGTTACTTAAAGAACACTTTCTAGTATGAAATTTACACGTATTCAGATCTAACTTGACGAGAACTACCAAAATTTGACTCAAAACACAAGACTTCTCTGAAAACCATGCATAATCCACAAAATGTTCTAAAAAAACCAAATCTAACAACAAAAGATCAAGATTTAGTCATTTTCGACCCAACTTGAGGAAAGGCCCCAAAATTTGATTCAAAATACAAGAATTATCAGCAAAATAGGATGGAGATGAGCTAGGGTTAGGGTTTATCTGCTGTAAAAAGAACGATAGCGGGAGCAATAGTAAACTACAGAGCAAAGTCGACTCTTCTCAACCAATATCGGTTGTCGCGATCTAGGGCTTACGAGAATTCGACAAAAAAAGATGCAAAATTAAGGGGGAAACTCCAATTTCATTCAATTCGAGGGGGGAATTAGGGTTTCGGTACCGTTTCTGATGATTTCATTTTGCTCGGCTGCCCGGTCCCCAGCCTCCCTACATATAATTAGAACAACAACAACAAAAACCCCAAGTATGGAAACAACTGAAGAATCGAAGAGAAAATCAAAGAAGGAGAGGTCGGTGGAGCACTTGGAGACAAAGTTGTCACCGGCAATGACGAACTCGGACACGCTAAGCATGCCCTTCTCCTTGAAAGTCGACACGGTCCGGGGGCCGGTGATCCTCTCCACCGTCCCTTTTAATGACTCGTGAAGCCTTTGTTGAAGAGAACCATATTTTTTTTCTTCCTTCTCCACTTGCTACCATGAAAATTAGGTCAGAGAGAGAAAGGGCGAGAGAGAGTACTATAATGGATAATAAAAAGGAAAGTCAGGCAGAGGTGCCAAAGTGAAAATAACAGCGGGAGACTAAAAATTTTAGATGACACTAGAAATATGTTATTTTTTTGTCATGATATTCTAATATTGTCGTTAAATAAATGGTAAATACTTTAAAACTCTTTCAAAAAAAAAACACTTTTAAGAAGTGCCATAAATGATAATGAATATTATTTTATAATGACATGTTATAACAAAGTGTCATAATAATAAAAAATAACAACACTTATTTAACAAGTGTCATCAAAAAGTGTTGTTATACATCATTTTTGTTCTAGTGTATCCACAGGTTTGAGGAATAAATTAAGATGACGAAAACATCCATTCTAGTAGATCAATGTAAACAAAACATGTGCACTAAAATAATTGCACTGGGACCATTCATGGTTTGCAACTCCATCAAATCGTAAAAGATGTCATAAAATTCTAAACACTGGCTTAAAGAGAAAAATTCACTTGTTCATGACCTCGTATTTTCATGAATCCTCGCAGCAATTTCCGTTTATAATGACAATCTCCACTGACCTAGACGATGTCGGTTCGGCGACAATCGAAAGCCCCTTTGTTGCCTAACCTCAGAGAGAGAGCAAGAAAAAATGGGAGAAATTAAGGGTGAGAAATAGAAAGGAAGAAGAGTGAGAAAGACATGGTTGGAAATTAAGGGAGAGAAAGAGAAAGGAAGAAGAGAGAAGGAGAAAATTGGAAGAAGGGAGAGGGAAGCTCCAGTCTGCTGTTATTTTTAGAGCATCGCGTGTATATGAGCACCATTTTTTTTCGGCAGAAGGGGTAAACTAAAAAAACATGGTGGAAAATCAAATTTCAACAACACTTCTCGTGTGTTGTATTTAGAATGTAAAAAAAATGGTGGGAAATAAAATTTTATACAATACATTTCAAGTGTTGTAGTTTGTATATAATATTATACTATATTTTTAAGTATACTTAAAAGTGTTGTTGAATTTATATTTACGACATTTTTAAAAAAGTGTCATATATTATGATAATTATTTAATTACGACAACATGTTTTAGGAAAGTGTCATCACTACACAAAAATTACGGCATTAATTTATAAAGTGTCGTAAAAATTTGTCGTTATTAACCTATTTTGTAGTAGTATGAATGTTATAGATTCTACAACATTCAGGAAACATTATAGATAGATAATTTTATAGCACTGCAGAAAGAACGCTATTGTTGATAACATTCTATAGCGGGGATATTTAAACGCTATAGAAAAACTGCTATTGTAGGCTCTATTTGTTGTAGTGAAAGAAAAACTTTTTTTTCTTTTTTTGTAGAAAGAAAGAACCTATTTCTAGTATAATGTTAGCAAAATATCAAACTATTCAACAGAGCTAACTAAAGATTCAATCTTACACGATTGAAATTTCTGTAATGCTTTTTAGTTTAACCTCTAGTAGCTTGCTTATATGTGTGTATGTGTATGGTGGTTGTTACTGGTCATCCTTTTCTCAGGGACCGATTTAAAAGTTTTTCTTAGAATAAACAGGCTATATGAACATAGAATATGGCAGATGACATAGCTCGGCTTGTAATATCAATCTCAACTATTCTCAAACATCGAAGCATGCATGACTCACATGCTTTGTGAGCCTTTCATTCCATATGTAACAGATGCAAATGTATCCTTATTAAGGAAGAAATAATAAGTTCATAATTTGTAGTCATGTGCATGGACCATGCCTGAAGTGAGAAGAAGAAGAGAAAAAAAAAAGAAAAAAAAAAACACTAACTATAGGAATGGCCATCGACAGTACAAACGCATGTCTTCTACCATCATGAGGAGCTCACCTCGTGGTTTGGACTCTGTCCATATCAACTTTCCACCATCTTTATGTTGGTGCTTTCTTTACATGCAGAGAGCTTGCTCTCAACATGTCTTATAAAAGTTTAGTCCCACATCGAAAATGCACCATGAGTTATCTCAACATATATACTTGGTTGTGTTGTTGAGAGATGCACATGGGATGGTGACCCTAAGAAGAAAATCATGTGGGTGATTTTACTAGGAGGTAAGAATAAGGCTCCAAGGATTAAGCATTAATGCTTTTGTCATTCTCTTGGATTAATTCCATTTGGAGCTAAGTCCGACTCGGGCTCGGGTTCGGGCTCGGACTCGGGCTCATGGGCTCGCACCAGGCTGACTGTGCAGACTACAAGTTAGTTATGGAAAGACTGATTCAATACGATTAATTCAGATCTACTTTTTGTGAGATTTAATTCAATCTTTCCATAAGATTTGAATTAATTTTGTTGTCATCTTTGTGGAATTTAATTCAATCTTTCCATAAGATTTGAATTAATTTCGTTGCTATCTTTGTGGGATTTGAATTAATTTCGTTGCCATCTTTGTGGAATTTGATTCAATCTTTCCATAAGATTTGAATTAATTTCGTTGCCATCTTTGTTGGACTTAATTCAATCTTTCCATAAGATTTGAATTAATTTCATTGCTATCTTTGTGGGATTTAATTCAATCTTTCCATAACTGAAAAGGCGGTTAGGGTTTCCACCCTCTCTCTATATATACTCTCTTCTGGCCTCCTTTGTGAGTCACTACGAATTTTATAAGTCAGAAAAGAGAGGGAATTGCTGCCGCCATTGCAAGTCCATCCGTGGAGTCAGAACAGAGGTGACTTCGAGCGTTCCACAAGTTCTTCAACTTGTGGTTTCTGGAAGCAATTCGTGTGGGGCGAATCTTGCTTTGAGCATCGGTGTTTTGACATCCCAGCAACTTTTCTTCATCTCATCTTTTTCTACATTATTGTAACTCGTTCTGTCCCAATTGCAACACATTTGCAAGGAAGAACGAGAGATCTTCTCTTCTCTATTTTTCTCCTTCATATTGTAATCTGGCTATTTGGTTTTTTGCTTCATCGTAGATCTTGAGTTTGATCACTGCAAAGTTTTTTGTGTGACATCTCAGATCTCGATTACATCAGTTTTCCATCTTTGGTCAAGCCCCGGGACTAACAATCTCAAAGCAAGATCCTTGTAGATGGAAAACATTAATGCTTCGCTCGTCCAATCGAACTACTGCAAGTTGGAAAAGTTCGATGGAGAGCATTATCAAGTCTGGAAGAGGAAGGTTTATCTAACTCTTCAACTCAAAGACGTTGATCATGTACTGTTGGAGGAAGAACCTTATGTTCCAGACACTGGGTCTACTGCCGCAATCAATGCGGCTACCAAACTCCAGGCCAAATGGAGAAAGAAAAATAGCATCTGCAGGCTTCTCATCCTGAATGCTATGGAGGATTCCCTGGCAGAATCCTACTCGAAAAAGGAATTTGCCAGAGACATATGGGAGTCTGTGGAAAAACTGTATAAAAAAGACAAGAACATGAGCAAGATGTTTGTGGTTGAAAAATATCACAAATTGCTCTTTGAGGACGAGAAGTCCATGTTGCCACTGGTGAAGGAATTTCTGAAGCTGCGTCAGAAACTGGAAGACGAAGAGATGCCCCTTCCCGACAAGTTTGTCGTTGGAGGGATCGTCTCAAAACTTCCTGCTGGATGGAGTACCTTCTATGCAAGGATGCTAAGAAAGAAGCTAGACATTAGCTTGGGAGATCTACTTCAAGAGATCCATGTTGAGGACGAGATGCATTTCCAACAGAAGATGGACACTCTGTCCAAACAGTTGGCTAAGGCCAATCTAGTGCAGACGAGAGATCCCAAGGGGAAGCATGCGACTTCTCACAAGAAGAAGGATTTCACCAATCTAAAAGTGAAGGGTCCTTCATTCAAGCAACAGAAGTCCAAGTCCCAAGTGACTTGTTTCAATTGTGGCAAGAAAGGCCACTACAAGATGAATGCAGATCCAAGCCTAAATAATCAGAGAAATGTGAGCCTAGTAAGGTTTCATTGGTGTCTAATATTGTTGCTATGATCGCACAGGTCACAACTGTGGAGGTTGACTCTGACTGGTGGATAGACACTGGTGCGACTTGCCATGTCTGTTCTGGCAAGGAATGGTTCGTCACGTACCAGCCGATATCTTAGAAGGTTGTCATGGCGAACCAGGCCCAAGCTGAAGTTCTGGGGATCGGGACTGTGGAGCTGAAACTCACTTCTGGGAACACTCTGACGCTTCAAGGAGTGAAGCATGTTCCGGTGATTGCCAAGAACCTGATCTCTGGGAGCCTGCTCTGCAACGCAAGCTTAAGGATGGACATCAATGCTGGTCAGATGGTGATGTCCAAGAAGGAAACATACTTCGAAAATGCTTATCAAACCGAAGGAATGTTTAAAATTCAGCTTGTCAACCAGTTTGATGACATTAATGCGGTTGCATTTTCTGATTATTCTCTTGAGTTGTGGCATAATAGACTAGGACATGTTCATTGTAAAAGAATTAACAAAATGTATAGTCTAGGACTTAACTCCAAATGTGGGGGTAAGGTGGAGAAGTGTGAAGTATGTGCTCAGACGAAGATCACAAGAAAACCCTTTCATCGGGTTAATCGAAGCACAGATCTTCTGGAGTTAGTACACTCCGATATCTGTGACTTCAAACATTTCTCCACGAAGGCCGGGATGAAGTATTTCATAACCTTCATCGACGACTTCTCAAAATACGCGTTCGTCTACTTGCTCAAGACTAAAGACGAAGCTTTCGAGAAGTTCAGAGAGTTCAGGACCGAAGTTGAACGGCAGACTGGACAACAACTCAAGAGGTTGAGAAGTGATCGAGGTGGGGAGTACATGTCTCATGACTTTGCATCGTTCTGCAAAGAACATGAAATCATATGCGAGACTACTGCTCCATATTCTCCTCAATCCAACGGAATAGCAGAGAGGAAGAACCGAACATTAACAGAAATGATGAATTCAATGCTGCTTACTGCAGGTCTTCCAAAATGCTACTGGGGAGAAGCTACATTAACGGCCACTTTTATTCTGAATAGAGTGCCATATGCAACTTCGAACGTAACTCCTCATGAACTCTGGTTCAAAGTCAGACCAAACTTGAATGTCATTCGAGTGTGGGGGTGTCTGGCGTATTTAAAGCTTCCAGATCTGAAGATTCAGAAGCTGGGGACAAGGACTACGAAGGCGATCTTCTTGGGGTATGTCGAGAAGAGTGATGCTCGGAGATTTCTTGATATTGAGTCAAATCATATCATCGAATCTCGCGATGCTGAATACTTTAAAGACAAGTTTGCAAAAGACAAAAATATTGTTCTTTCGGACATTCCGGAAAATGATGTAGGTGCAAATGAGACTAAAATCTCATGTGGGCCAGTAGTCCAAGAAGAAGCTGTTGTTGATGAAATAACTCTTGTACCAGAACTAGCAGAGCCGTCAGCAAAGCGAGCGAGGAGACCTAAAGACTTCGGAGATGACTTTGTCACCTATCATGTGGAAGCAGATCCGCTTACCTATGATGAGGCGATGAAGACCAGAGATGCTATCTTTTGGAAGGAGGCAGTGAATGACGAGTTTGACTCTATCACCTCCAATAACACATGGGTGTTGGTAGATCTACCTGAAGGAGAAAAGCCCATCGGATATAAATAGATCTTCAAGAAGAAGATGAAGGCAGATGGAACTATTGACAAGTTCAAGGCCAGGCTGGTAGCCAAGGGATTTTCTCAGAAACAGGGGATAGACTACTTTGACACGTACGCTCCAGTAGCTCGGATGGCCACCATCAGGATGTTAATCGCTCTAGCAGCCATACATAAGTTGGTGATACATCAGATGGATATAAAGACAGCATTCCTGAATGGAGAGCTGACCAAAGAGATTTACATGCAACAGCCAGATGGATTTGTCGTCAAAGATCTTGAAGACAAAGTCTGCAAGTTGGTGAAATCATTGTATGGTTTGAAACAAGCTCCCAAGATGTGGCATGAGAAGTTTGACAAAGTTATTAGGTCAAACGGCTACAGAGTCAGCGAGACGGACAAATGTGTTTACACAAAGTTTGCTGATGGAAGAAGAGTCATCATTTGTCTGTACGTGGACGACATGCTAATCCTAGGGACGGATATAGGCTGTGTCACGGAGACAAAGAAGTTCCTCTCAACCAAGTTCAGCATGAAGGACTTGGGGGATGCAGATGTCATCTTGGACATAAAGATCATCCGGACAGACACTGGAGTAGCGCTGTCACAATCTCACTACATTGAGAAGATGCTCACACGCTATGGGTATAAGGATCTTCCAGGGATCGATACGCCATACAGGTGTGATCAGAAGCTGAAGCCAAACTCGAGGGAAAGCGTCAGGCAGCTAGAGTATTCTAGCATTATCGGAAGTTTAATGTACGCAACCACTGCCATAAGGCCTGACATAGCTTTCGCCGTGGGAATGCTGAGTCGGTTCACAAGCAACCCAGGGGTTGAGCACTGAAAAGCTGTGAAGCGGGTGATGAGATATCTCAAGAAGACTCAGACATATGCACTGCACTACAACGGGTATCCGACAGTAGTGGAAGGCTTCAGTGATGCTAGCTGGTGTTCAGAGGTGGAAAGCGAGAGATCCACAGGTGGATATGTCTTTTCCTTGGGTGGAGCTGCTATATCGTGGAAGTCGAAGAAGCAGACTATACTCTCTCGTTCCTCCATGGAATCTGAATTCTATGCACTTGAAACTGCAGCAGATGAAGCATAATGGCTTTGGGAGCTCATGTATGATCTTCCAGTGGTTGGGGCTCAAATACCGACGATACCGATATACTGTGACAACCAGGCGACTGCGGCGGTGGCATCAAATGACCTCTTCAATGGAAAGAAGAGGACTATGCGGTTGAAGCACATGGCAGTACACGATCTTATCAAAAGAGGTGTAATTGCAGTGATTGATATTCGGAGTTAGGAGAACCTGGCAGATCCGTTCACAAAGGGCCTCAAGCGCCAGTTGGTCGATGACACAGCTTGTAAAATGGGCTTGAAGGCATTCTAATAGTGTGTCTTTGTAATCCTACCATAAAGTTTTATACTTTTAGTTCAAAGAAAAATCTACTACGCATCTAACTTTTGGTTCAAAGGAGGTTCACTGACTGGGAAACTATCAGGTAACAGTGGGTACTTGTTCTCTGGAACATGGAAGGGATACGGACCCATAACCACTGTTGTCTACTATGTATTTTCTGCGAAAAAAATAGATCCTGTGGAAGGTTGGCTTAAACGCCTTAATGAGTTCTCAGGCAGAGTGAATACCTGGTGTGCTTTACAGAAATCACGGTAGAGCAGCACTACAAGGAGTGAAACTCCATGCTACAGTTGGGTGACTCCACCATGAGGTTCCCAGGTCTGGGGTAATGCCTCGGCTTTGTAAGCCAAGTCATAGCGGCATAGCACCGCAAATAGGCAGGTAGCCTAATGCTGTATGACGTAATTAAAGAGTTATAGACAGCACTACAAAGGGGAGGATGGCCACATGTTACAGTGGCATGACACCACGATGAGTTACCCAGGTATGGGTAAAGCCTCGGCCTTACTAGCCATGTCGTTGCGGCGTAACACCGCAAGGAAGCCTTAGGCTTCATGCTGAGTAGATTGGCACTAGAAAAAGGCTGAGACCTTATGCTACAGTAGTATGACACTACGATGAGGTTCCCAGGTAGGGGTAATGCCTCGGCTTCAGGCCATGTCATAGCGGCGTAGCACCGCAAGAAAGCGTAAGCGCACCACAAGAAAGCGTAAGGCTTCATGCCATGTCTCTTTAATAAAGAACTCACCTATAGTG
Organism: Iris pallida; assembly: GCA_029216955.1. Taxonomy (NCBI): domain Eukaryota; kingdom Viridiplantae; phylum Streptophyta; class Magnoliopsida; order Asparagales; family Iridaceae; genus Iris; species Iris pallida. The sequence continues at coordinate 4,198,048 of JANAVB010011395.1, forward strand.
TATGAAAAGAGATATCAGGCCATCTCTTGAGGGTAAACTTGTAGACGTCCAAAATTATACACTGAAACCAGGCTGGCACAGGGCCTTTAATGTGCAGCCAGAAGCACACATAACTACATTTTGTGAGTGAGAAGAATTACAATTGTGGTACAGAATTCAAGGCGTAGTCCATTCTTGTATCACATTGTTATTTAACCCATACGGAAAGATTCAAGTCGTCAGCGACATCTATCCTAATGCAAAATGGACAGTTACTGTAGGGAACGCTCAACCCTGGACACATATATATGTTGTGATATGTGGAGGATTGTTGGTGCTTTCTTTACATAGAGAGAGCTTGCTCTCAATATGCCTTGTAAAAGTTTAGTCGCACATCGGAAATGCACCATGAGTTATCTCAACATATATACTTGGTTGTGTTGTTGAGAGATGCACATGGGGTGGTGACCCTAAGGAGGGAACCATGTGGGTGATTTTACTAGGAGGTAAGAATAAGGCTCCAAGGATTAAGTATTAATGCTTTTGTCATTCTCTTGGATTAATTCTATTTGGAGCTAAGCCCCAAAGGGGCTTAGCGACTCGGACTCGGACTCGGGCTCGGACTCGGGCTCATGGGCTCGCACCAGGCTGACTGTGCAGACTACAAGTCAGTTATGGAAAGACTGATTCAATGCGATTAATTCAGATCCACTTTTTGTGGGATTTAATTCAATCTTTCTATAAGATTTGAATTAATTTTGTTGTCATCTTTGTGGGATTTAATTCAATCTTTCCATAAGATTTGAATTAATTTCGTTGCTATCTTTGTGGGATTTGAATTAATTTCGTTGCCATCTTTGTGGGATTTGATTCAGTCTTTCCATAAGATTTGAATTAATTTCATTGCCATCTTTGTGAGACTTAATTCAATCTTTCCATAAGATTTGAATTAATTTTATTGCTATCTTTGTGGGATTTAATTCAATCTTTCCGTAAGTGAAAAGGCGGTTAGGGTTTCCACCCTCTCTCTATATATACTCTCTTCTGGCCTCATTTGTGAGGCACTACAAATTTTATAAGTCAGAAAAGAGAGAGAAAGAGAGGGAGTTGCTGCCGCCATTGCAAGTCCATCCGAGGAGTCAGAACAGAGGTGACTTCGAGCGTTCCACAAGTTCTTCAACTTGCTGGTTCCTGGAAGCAATTCGTGTGAGACGAATCTTGCTTTGAGCATCGGTGTTTTGACACCCCAGCTACTTTTCTTTATCTCATCTTTTTCTACATTATTGTAACTCGTTCTGTCCCAATTGCAACACATTGCAAGGAAGAACGAAAGATTTTCTCTTCTCTATTTCCCTTCTTTATATTGTAATCTGGCTATTTGGTTTTTTGCTTCATCGTAGATCTTGAGTTTGATTACTGTAAAGTTTTTTGTGTGACATCTCAGATCTCGATTGCATCAGTTTTTCATCTTTGGTCAAGCCTCGGGATTAACATTTTATATATTTGTTAGTTGGGAGTGTATACGTCGTGCATATCTATGGATAAGGCTTGTCAATCGTTCATTTATAATGGTTCAAGTCTCTTCAGCCGCAATTTATCTTCGGTACAAGCTCACCTCAGCCACAATCTCCTACCTAGAATGTAATGCCTGTTGTTCGTATTGCGTATTTGGAATACGTATACGTATTTTATCTTATATTTGCATATCTCCTTGGTTTGGCTTGGCTTGTTTACTCTCGGTTTGGGTTGGCTTGGTTCGGCCGGCCCACTGCTTGGTTCATCATGGGCCAAGGGTGGAACACCTTAGCCTATGCTTCTCCTTCATTTCCACCACAACCCCCCTCTTTATTATCCCCACCAACCTTCTCTCTCCTCCATAATTCTCATTTACTTCTCCTTCCCCCACCATTACTCTTCTCCACCAACCAAGAACACCATAGGCAAGTGCAACTTGCTTCCACAAGAGAACTCCTTTTGATGGTTTCATTAGCTTCTCCTCATGATTCTAAACCACATTAGAACTTGTCATTTTCCATTTTGAGGCCTTATTTCTTGTAGATCTAGAGTTTTGTTACTTTCGGATTTTGGTGGTTTTGATCTATTAAACTTCTTTGTTTTCAAGTTTTGATGGTTCCATGTTGTAGAGTATTTCATTCTACCCAATTTTGACCTTTGGAAAGTCGGATTCGGACTTGTTTTGACCAAGATTTGGACAATTGAAGCTTAGATTCAACTTTAGAGTTCTTGCTGTTCTTGCCATTTGGAGAAGACAGTGAACAGTGAGCTAGATTTTTAGCTTACGCCACTGGCCTTCGTACGCTGCTCTTTAGCGAGCGTATGCTAGCCTTCGTATGCTGCTCCTTAGCGAGCGTACGCTGCTCTTTAGCGAGCGTACGCTGGCCTTCGTACGCTGCTCTTTAGCGAGCGTACGCTAGCCTTCGTACGCTGCTCTTTAGCGAGCGTACGCTAGCCTTCGTACGCTGCTTTTTAGTGAGCGTACGCTCACCTTGATATGCTGCCTGTTGGCAGCATGTCTTGAGCGTACGCTAGCTTGAGCGTACGCGTGCCTTGGTACGCTAGCTTAAGCGAGCAAGGCGTACACTGGCCCCTTTCGTACGCTAGCCTTCATACGCTAGCTTGAGCGTACACTGACCTGTAGCTTGAGCGTGCCCTTGTGTACGCTGACCCTTGCGTACGCTTCCCATTGGAAGTGTATGGATCCTTTGGTACGCAGACCTGAGCGTACGCTAGCCTGAGCGTAGCCTGGCATGAGCGTAGCCTGATTACCCTTAATCTTCTATAGCCCTGTATATTAATATTTTATTAGATATTTAACGTCCATTTTATATCCTTACGCCTTTTGTCATGAACTTGATAATCATGGATTTATGTAATATGTTTGGAAAGGATAACTGAGCCTGACACGATAGTGACCCGTAGTGGTGCACTCCTGACATGAGTAACATGACATGACCTGATAGTGGCCCGTCGTGGCGCACTCCTGACTAGTACACTTGACCTGATAACCTGACATGATTATCTCGAATAGCCGTTACGACGGCTACCTGACATGACATTGTAGAAGCATGGAATTTCACAACCAGAAAGCTCATGCGCAGTTATTATATACGCCAGAACTCAGACAGCTAATCAAATAAGCCATAGACATTCGAAGAAGGACTTTTTATTTATATATATAAAAAGTCTATTACATGTCAAGAAAAGATTGTACAAAGAAGAATTTCTACAAAGGAAGGATCCTAGATCTACAGCCAACATCCGCCATGCGCCTTCCAGATAGGTGCAGCAACCACCATGCGCCTTCCGATAGGCGCAGCAGTCACCATGCGCTGTCAGCCAGGCGCAGCAGATGTCATGCGCCTCCAGCCAGGCGCATCCTACCATCTCTTCAGCAGCTCAGTTATGTGCATCCAGCTCAGTTATGTGCATCCCTTCAGCAGCTCAGTTATGTGCAACTCTTCCAACCAGGCTCACCTGGCCGAGCAGAGCCCAGTTATGTGCCGCTCTTCCAGCCAGGCTCGCCTGATAAGTGCTTCGCCAAGCAAAGCATTTAACGCTCTGGCTGGAACCAAGGAAGAGAAGAGCACCGCAAATGCTGTGGCCAGGGGAGGCTTCGAAAGTGCCTCCAAAGACCAAGGAAGACCGTGATCGAAATCATGGCACAAGGAGCTTTCAACACAATCAAAGTGGGCGGCACCCACTTTGAAGGAAGAGAGAGCCTAGCACCACTATTCCGATCTACGGCTCTTCCGGAACAACGGAGACGAGGCCCGAACATCCCTATCTTTGGATGCAACAGGCACCTTCCGCCTGCCTCAGAAGCCCTCTACTCCGTCTTTTGGATGTAACAGTCACCTTCAAGTGCATCGAAGACAACACGACGTCTTATCTTTACCCTCGGGAGCACTTCGTCAACAGAATGCACCCACATATCCAAGTTCATGTTGGAAGTACGTGAGGGAATGAGGAGCAAACCTTCTCTCCAAGCCACTATTTATAGGCCGGGCAAATCAAACCCACGCGCCAAGTGGATGACTCTCCGAATTCTGTGCAATGAATTTGCATTAAATGGATGAACCGGACGCCTCGAAATCAGCCAAACGACTATTTATAGCACTCGAGGAGCGAGACAGCCGCGTCATTAAAGGACATGTCGGATGCGCCAGCCAAACAGCGCATCACACGGACACGCCCTCTAGCATTAGGCGCATCACACAAACGCGCCCTACAATACCCGGTGCATCACAGAGGATGCGCCCTTCCTCACATCTCTATGCCAAGTGGAACACCAACCAATGTGCCCACTCAGCTGTCCATCGAACGTCACAAACATTAAATGCTGAACTGACACCAGAGTTGGCAGCACGCTTCCCAAAGTCTGAACAGTTGACAGCTTTTTTCAGAGAACGAAGCGTCGGCAACGTCAGCATCATCATGACTCTATTCCGACGGCTACTGCCACGTGGCCATCCGCATGCGCCTCTACGGCCATGCGTCCAAATCGCCATATGCCTCTACGGCCATGCGTCCAAACCAGCATGCGCCTCAATTCACTGATCCCTAAAGACAGAAGAAGAGTCTCCAGTTGAAGCTTTGCATGCGCCTCAAAAGCCATGCACCCCGGACTGATCTCTGATCCCGAAAGACAGAAGGAAAGTCGCCTGCATGCGCCTCAAAAGCCATGCGCCCTAAATGGTTTGTAACTCCTAAAGGTTATGAGCCGCAGCCTCCTCCTGCGCCCAGATCCAAGGCGCAGCTCACCAGATCACTATCCCCCAAATCCGAGATCTTCAAGCCATGGGTCGATGACACGTGTCCTTTGACTCAACTCGTCCAAGATTTCAGCAACAGAAAGATCTTCTCCTCTGCTACGTACCGGCTCACAACAGCAGTATGAAGAGTTCAACCTCTCAATCAGGGCACATCATCCGTGCGCCCCCATCAGCAACTTCCACGTGGCGTCCCCACACACCGGCGCATCCTACATGCGCGCATGAGCAGCCAGCCTGCAAAACTATAAATAGAGGGATCTTCTCCTTTACACATACACACAGAATCCACAACGAACATACGAGGAATCACCAGAGAGGCAGATACAGACACTCAACGTCTTCCTCCTCTCAGCAAGCTCCAGCACCCAGAGCAATCCACACCTTCAGAGAACCGATAACCGTCGTCAGCCCGTCAACGGAGTCAATGCATTACCACTCGCTCCATTGGCACTAAGGACCCAGCTTAAACAAAAGTGTACTCCTAGGACTACATCTAAGTCCTACATTGTAACACTGTTCTGTTTGTATTAAAGTTTTCAATCAAATAATTTTAATGGCAAACAAGCTGGCGACTCTGCTGGGGACTTCTTTCTCCTCTTCCGAGAAAGTCGTGTCACAGGCCGACGACGTGAAGATGGGCTCCTCCTACAAGACGCTGGTCGTGCGCCTCAATCAACAGGCGTACGAGGAGTTCATTTCTGAAGGAAGTACGAGTCCTTCGAAGCAGCTACCAAAGCCGAAGAAGATCCGCACGGCCTGGGTGCGCAAGGTCGACGCCTCGGGCACCACCACTGAAGGGGATGCAGCAATCCAGCCTTCCCTTCCTGCTGACGTTCTCAGCAACCAAGGTGCGCCCGCCGATGCAGCGCATCTCTTGGGGAAGCGTGCGGCCGACCACGTTCCCCAGCTATCTCCCTCTCAGGCGAGGAAGATACGTCGACGGAGCAGGGGTGCAGCCAATGCCCCGCGCATCACCTCTGATGCGCCACAAAAAGCCTCTGTCTTTGACAGACTCACTCGCTGTAATGGCGAGGAGAATTTGGATGCTTAGTACTATGCGCCCCAGCGGGCTGGTACGAAGAAATCAAAGGCGGCACGGGCCATGCGCCACAAACGTGCTATGCCAGCAGCCGGCCAGAGGCACGCGCTCGTCATCACGCGCGCTGCCGATGGCAAGCTGTACAAGGTTGACTCAAGTGCTTCTGCACCAACAACGAGTCGATCTTCAAAGCCCTCATCTCGCTTGGGCGCATCTACTGCGTGCACAACCAAGTCGAGAGAGGCAAACTCAGTGGTCTTGAACTCCCGCACCTCCTCTGGTTGTGCGTTTGAGGTCCGTTCAAGTCACTTCAAATGTTGTGGTTTCCCCACTACTGATCGTGATGCCTGCTTGGTATTAGATCAGGGGGCGCAGCACTCACCTGACCACCCCGGCGTTTGGCCTTGCCATACGTCTGAAGGGGGTGTGAAGGCACCACTCTCCTCCAACGACCTGCACAACGTGATCACTCACAAGCGCCGGTCAGGAGAGTCGACCAACAAGCACGATGCGCCTCTTACGGGGCATACTTGTGCGGTGGTCACCATCAACTGCTGTTGCAAGGCGGCAGCTCCACCAAGACAGTCGGTCTTCCAACGACTGCAATCATCGACACCTCTCCGACGTCGCCTTAGGACGAAGGTGTCAGCTGAAGAGGAGCCAAAGGTCGCTTCATGCAACGTGATCTCCAACTCCTCATCAATCCGGAAGACGACTGCCAATTCCTCGTCTTCATCCAAAAGCCAGCCGAGGAAAACCAAGGCAGCTGTCTCGACCTCTGGAGTGTTTGGAGGCACTCGGTCGAGGAAGAAGTCCTTGGAGGAAGCTGGGGGTAGCCAGACCCTTGTTGAGCCTCCTTCTGAAGACGAAGATGTCCAAAGCACAGCTGCGGCGGATCTTCATCATCAAGGCGAGATTACTCTCCCTGAAGCCCCTCAAAATGAGGATATCCTCCAAGACACTGCCAGGGGTAGTTCTGGAAACGAAGAGGTCCTTCAAGACGGTGCTGAGGGCAATCAGACCCTTACAGATGCACCTATTGAAGATGAACTCCAGAATGTGGCTGGGGGTGGCCAAACACCAGGAGAAGTAACTCCCCCGCATGAGAGTGAGGCCGAAAACGAAGCCTCAACCCATCCATCCACTCCTGGCCGTGTCAGGACAGTGTACATAGCTGGGGATGATGTCGAGTCTGATGCACCGTCACAGGACATAGTCCAGCGCATAGACTCATTAGAGGGAGGTCTCAAAACCCTCTCTGCCTCTATGCAAGCACTGACTCAAGCAGTATTTGAGATGCGGTCGGCCTTGATCAGGACACCTTCAACTGGTCTTGACCCAGGAGCTAATGGGGAGTCGAGTGTGCCCCTCCAACGGGCGCCCTCGGATACAGAAGCACCTCGGACCTCGGAGCCCTCAAACGCTCCAATCCAGATGGTACCTCCTTTCCCGACTCCTAGCTCTACGGAGGATGTGGTCGAAATGATCAAAGACCTGCGGGAGCGTCGAGTCCAAGAACAGACAAGAGGAACGCCAGAAAATGGGCATTCCCCAGCCTTATCCCCTCGAGTGGAACAAGGTGGTTTATCCCCCGAAGTATAAACCACAAACACTCACCCCATACGACGGGAAGGACTCTCCGTAATGGTACCTGACGTACTTCCAGTCACAGACAGGGCATCTTCCGAAGGAGGACGCGCTCCTCACCAGCATCTTTGTCGGGGCCCTGAAAGGAGTGGCGTATGACTGGTACTGCAGCCTCCCCGACAATTCCATATCGTCCTTCGACGACCTGACGTGCCTCTTCCTTGACCGCTTCTACGACGGCGGGAAGGACATGACGAGGCGTCTCTCATAGAGATACGTCAGAAGGAGAAGGAAACGGTTCGGGCGTTCATCGAACGCTTCCGACAGGCTTGCTTCAGGCTACCTCCAGGCATGCCAGAACATGCGCTCCTCTCCGCTTGCAGCATGAACATGTTGCCTGCAGTAAAGCTCTGGCTCAACTCTACTCCCCCTCCTGACTGGAGCTCCCTGATCATCGAAGCTGAAGCTGCAGAAAAGAAGGCGGCCAATGCACGTCTTCTGGGTGTCAGCTTCCCCGCCTTTGACGATAAAGGGAAAAAGTCCGCAGCTAACAGCTCCGAACGAGAAGCAAAGGGGAAACAGGCATTGACTGTTAATGCCTCAAAAGGTGCATCTGCGCCTACTCAGAAGCCTCCACTGGCACCGAGACCCAAGGAGGTTTATTCATTCAATGATGACGATACCCTACAACTTTTCGAGATACTGAAGCAGGGTGACAAGATCAAGCTACCAGACCCAAAGCGGCCCGATGAAGTTAGGAAAGTGGACAACCCAAGGTACTGTCACTACCATCGGTTTGTCGGACACCCGACCAAGGACTGCTACGTCCTCAAAAATTACATCCAACGTATGATCAATGCGGATGTAATCTCCGTCGACTATGAAGAGAAGACGGTGTCGGCCAATGTGGTTTCGCTTCAGTTCGGCACCTTGCCGCCAACTACCACACAAGATGGCGTCGTCCCCATCCCTAAGGCGACAATGGAGGTGGTAAACTTACCACCTACCCGTGACAATGTGAGTGGACTCATCCCGCTCACCACATCTCGATGAGAGGTCCTCTGGGTTCACCCCGACCTCGTCTCCGAGGTGACTCAATCGGAGGTATGCCCTACCTCCAAATCAAAAGGCAGGAAGATCAAGTCTTGCCGCACAGTCTCTTCTTCAACAGAAGAGGCACTTCCAGTGCAAACACGTGCACAACAGAACTCCCAGTCCGGCGAAGCCGCCGCCGAGGTGGTGCCTCCTAGCACCATCCCTGAGGAGGGTCCATCTAAGCCCTCAGCAGCCAATAAGCAGAAGCAGGTGGAGGCTCGTTTTGACAGACCTCTACGGAAGGAGAATGCCTCGGGGCTGTCCAAGCCTCACAACTTCGATATTCTGGCACAACTAGCCAGTACACCTGCGCGTCTGTCTTTGTTCGAGCTCCTGCGTCTTTCTAAAGATTCCCGACAAGCTCTCTGCGAAGCTTTGAAGGACGCTGAATCCTTTCTCAGTCAGGTCAAGCAGCCTGAAGACCTCCCAACTACTTGTGCGCACTGTCATTGTGCGGATGAAGTTATCCCAAACATAACTTTCACCCAACAAGACATGCTGCTTAAGCATCACCGACATAACCGACCGCTGTATTATACAGGGTATATTGGCTCGGTCAAGGTGAGCCGGATTCAGATCGATCCTGGGTCTTCCCTAAGCATCATTCCGAAGGTGCTGCTATCTAAGCTGGGGATCCCGATGTACCGGCTGGCGCCCTCCAATACAACCATTAGTGGCTTCAATGCTAGCAAGAGTGAGCCATTGGGCAAGATCCGACTAAAGTGTCATATTGGCAGCCTCAAAACTGAGGTGACTTGTTATGTGGTAGATGCCGAGGTCAACTACAACATCCTGCTCGGTCGACCATGGCTGCATGAGTACATGGTAGTGCCCTCCACGCTCTACCAGTACATGAAGTATGTATCCACCAATGGCGTCATCCGGACGGAGTTTGCAGACATCGATCCTTTCAAAGGGATTGAAGCCTACTTCACCGATTCCGACTTATACAAGCCCATTGACGAGGAGGAAGCCAACGACGCTGATGATGAGGCAGAGACGGCAACAGAGCCGGACATGGAGCCTGAGACGACTCCCGACGCCCCCTTGAAAATCCGACTGAAGGGGAAACCACCCCAGAAGGCGCCTCCAATGAGCATCAAGCTATCAGGGAAAGCGCCGGCTCGCGAAGCACCCCTGAAGATACGCCTCAAGGGAAAGCCACCTCAAACATCGGCTCCCCTGGTGGCAAAATTACAAGGGAAGGCACCACTCACCGGAGGCGCAGCCGAGGCGCCTCTCAAGGTGCGTCTCAAGGGCAAGCCGTCGCAGTCATCCAAGGTGTCAGAGAAGGCTCATATAACCCTCTCAGACCCCAAAGCTGTGTTGGACTCTCCTAGTCCGCCCCCAGTTCTTACAGACGAGGAGCTTGGTGATTATATCTCGGCTGACGTAGAGGCACCCTCCTTTGACGATGTAATCTCACGGGATAAGATCTCGTATTTTATCAATAATAGAGTGTCTTTTAATTATTCTTATCTTCTACACTGGAATGCCATGTATACATTAGACAACGCTCTACGGTCGTTGCAAACACAAATAACGACCGTCTACCATAATCGAGTAGTCCCATCTCAAGGAGTCTTCATAGTCCCTCCACGGAGCCGAGACCAAGGCACCATCATCTCGGGCAAAGTCGAGCGTCATCGGAACCTCCCGTCAATCGAGCCCGAACCTGATACCGGCAGAGTACAAGTCTATCGGTACACGGATGCGGCAAAACACATCATCCAAAAGATGGGCTACGACCTGAAAAGCAACAAAGGCTTAAACTACGACAAGGGTCGGCATCTCCCTGTCTGGCTTTCGATGCCCAATGGAAAGCCACAGGACTATTATAATCGGACTGGACGAGGGTTAGGCTATGTCACGCCGCCATCAACCCCAGAGAGTTCAGATGCAGAAGACATAGAACATTCCCACTCGTCCGAAGCATCGACTTGGGATTCCGATACCAGTATCGGATCAGTCTTCGGGAAAGTGTTGTCAGCTAACATGACGTCAGCACAACCTCAAAAAGGTGAAGGCGAAGACCAAGCGCCAGAACCCTTCGAAGAAGAACCCTGGGCCCAACGTCTAGGGAAACAATGGGAATCTCGTTTTGAGCTTCGTGAACCTCCCACCGAAGACGAAGTCGAGCAGATCGACCTCGGGGAGGGGTCTTCTTCCAAACCCATCTTCATCAGTAAAAGCCTGGAAGGAGAAGATCGAGAATCTTTAATCCAACTGGCTAAAGAGTATATCGACGTCTTCGCCTGGAGCTATAAAGACATGCCGGGACTCGATCCACAGATCGCGATGCATAGGTTGAACATCTTACCTGATGCCAAACCTATCAAACAACAACAGCGACGCTTCCGTCCGGACATCATGAATACCATCGATCAGGAGGTAGACAAACTCTTGACCAGCGGCTTCATCCGTGAGGAACAACACCCGGATTGGGTAGCCAACGTCGTTCCTGTCACCAAGAAGAACGGGAAGATACGAGTCTGTATCGACTTCAGGGATCTCAACTCTGCTTGCCCGAAGGACGAATTCCTGCTTCCAATCACTGATGTGATGATCGACAACACATGTGGCTTTGAGCGCATGTCCTTCATGGACGGGTATTCAGGCTACAATCAAATCAAGATGTTCCCCGATGACGCAAAACACACGTCATTCAGGACTCCAAAGGGTGTTTTCTGTTACACAGTAATGCCCTTCGGCTTGAAGAACGCCGGTGCGACATACCAGCGAGCTATGAGCACCATCTTCCGTCAACATCTTCGTAAGACAGTCGAATGCTATGTTGACGACATCGCAGTCAAAAGCCGCCTCAAAAGAGATCACCTACAGGACCTGAAGACGGTCTTCAATCTCATGCGGGCGCATCAACTCAAAATGAACCCCGCTAAATCCTTTCTGGGGGTTTCTAGCGGCAAATTCTTGGGCTTCGTCATCACAGCGAAAGGCATTCATGTTGATCCTGAGAAGACCAAAGCCATCCTCAACATGGACCCTCCGAAGAACCTTCGAGAACTTCGAGGCCTACAGGGACGTCTGGCATATATTCGGAGGTTCATAGCAAACCTTTCCGGTAAATGTCAACCCTTCACTCAGCTCATGAAGAAGGGAGTCTCTTATGTCTGGACAGAGGAGTGCCAGAAGGCTTTTGACGACATCAAAGCCTACTTGACGAGCCCACCAGTCCTGGTAGCGCCAGTCATCGGCAAACCATTTCTCCTCTACGTCCGTGCCATGGATCATTCTCTTGGCGCTCTGCTGGCTCAAAACAGCGATACAGGCTACGAGCAAGCAATCTACTACCTCAGTCGAACACTCATCGGGGCCAAACACCGGTACAACCCCGTCGAAAAGGAGTGCTTGGCTTTGGTGTTTGCCATCCAGAAGACTCGTCATTATGTCTCGGGTCAGACAATTCATGTTATTTCCCGAGTCAATCCGCTTAGAGTCTTCATGACAAAGCCAGGATCATTGAACTCCCGGTTGGCTACATGGGCGATCTTGCTAACACCGTACAACCTGGTGTTTGTGCCGCAAAAAGCTGTTAAGGGTCAGGCTCTGGCTGACTTTTTAGCTGCACACCCCATCCCAGAATCCTCAAAACTCTATGAAGATATCCCGTATGAGGTCCAAGAATCCAACGTCACCGAAGGAAGCTCCGTTTGGCGGATGTTCTTCGACGGCGCTTCGAGAACAGGCCCCAAAGGCCAAATCATCGCAGGAGTGGGGGTAGTCTTATTCTTCTCCGATCAGCTGGTCATCCAGCGTACGTACTCTCTTTCGAAGCCGTGCTCCAACAACGTTGTCGAGTACAACGCACTCGTCATGGGACTCCAGCTCGCACAACAGCTGGGGGTCGACCATCTGGAAGCTTACGGCGACTCAAAACTCGTCGTAAACCAGGTTCAAGGACAATACGAAGTTCGCCATGAAGATTTAATCCCTTATCATAAAGTCGCGTTGAACATCATTTCAACCTTCACCGGGTTCTTCATTGAACATGTCCCCCGTTTACAAAACTTGGAGGCCGATGCTCTGGCCGGCCTCGCAGCCTCATTAGCAGCGCCCTTTGGGACTCAACACTATATCACGGTAACAGGACGAGATCTGATTTGTCTCAAAAATTACCTGTGCTTGCAAGTGGCCCACGCCATACCGACGAACACTGGGGTTAATGTCCGAGACTGGAGGTTCCCGTTCATCGACTTCGCTGTCTACGGAATCCTTCCAGAGGACCCGAAGGAAGCCGTCTCAGTCAGGAGACGCTCTCTTCGATTCTACTACGATACAGCTACCAAAACGCTGTACCGACGCTCCTTCGATGGGCTCCTCCTTCGATGCCTGTCCAACGAAGAAGCGGTCGAAGCTCTTCAAGAAACTCATGACGGAACTTGTGGAGCTCATCAACCCGGTCCTAAGTTGCAAGATCGACTGCGACGTATGGGCTACTACTGGCCAACCATGGCTGCCGACGCTGTCGAATATGCTAAGAAGTGCCACGCGTGCCAACTTCATGCAGACTTCATACATACACCATCGGAGCTGCTACATCCTACAGTCGCCTCCTGGCCCTTCGAAGCCTGGGGCATGGATATTGTAGGGCCAATCACCCCTCCTTCATCGAGAGGACACCGTTTCATCCTGGCCATCACCGACTACTTCTCCAAATGGGCGGAAGCAGTTCCACTAGCAGAAGTAAAAAGCTCCAGGGTGGTCAGCTTTATCAAACACCATGTCATTTACCGTTTCGGAGTACCCCGACGGATCATCCATGACAATGGTCCTCAGTTTATCAGCCACATTTCAGCAGGTTCTGTGACAAGAATCGCATTCAGAACGTGGCCTCAACCGCCTACAATCCGGCAGCAAACGGATTGGCTGAGGCATTCAACAAAACTATCGTTAGGCTGCTCAAAAAGGTCGTGTCATCCAACAAACGCGACTGGGACGAAAAGCTTGGCGAATGCCTTTGGGCCTATCGCATAACAGTACGGACCCCAACAGGCAACACTCCATTCTTCCTGGTCTACGGGAGCGAAGCAGTACTGCCTCTCGAGATACAGATACCTTCGCTCCGCGTAGCAATCACAAATGAACTCACAGAAGAGGACAATCAACGTCGTCGTCTGCGGGAACTGGAGGCACTTGACGAAAAGCGTCTCTTAGCTCAACAACGCATCGAGCTCTACCAAGCCCGTATATCACAGGCTTTCAACAAAAAGGTCAAAAAGAGGACTTTCCAAGTTGACGACCTGGTTTTAGCAGTCAGAAGACCAATGGTGTTGACCCACAAGACACCAGGAAAGTTCGAGCCCAAGTAGGAAAGACCTTTCATCATAGAGACGGTATACTCAAACGGTGCTTACCGCCTCGCCAAACCCAATGGGAACTTGTTCATGATGCCCATCAACGGCAAGTTCCTAAAGAAGTACTATTCTTGATATCCTCCAGACATGTACTTCCCCAAAAAACCTCTTTCCACAAACTCATACGCTTCCGGAACCCAGCTGTTCCGTGGCATCTTCCAGTAGAAAGATAACCACGTCCATATTACCTCTGAGTTGTCTCTCTACACCCTACAAAGCGGAATCTTACACTTCGTAAGCCTACGCTACCCTTCATGTTTACCACGTCCACATTACCTCTGAGTAAACATCTTGTACAAACAACCCCTGCGTTATTGTACATTGATCGCAGAACTTCCACGTCCGTATAACCTCTGAGTTGTTCAGCGTATCCCCCCAAGATCATTCCTACCACGTCCATAATACCTCTGAGTAGGGAGATTCTATTATTTCGAACCCAATGATTGCCATGTCCACATTACCTCTGAGCAAACATAATGGTTCCTTCAAACTTATTATCTGTACCTGAAAACCAAGGCACGCAAAAGATAATAGGTCCACACAAATCATCAAGTTCATGACAACAAAAGATGAACACATCACAAAAAAGGTTGTAGACTTCTTTATTCTTATGAAAAAAAGAGTACAAGAAGCTACATCATCCCCCAGTAAGGGTTGCAAAAGAACACAAAAGAAAAAGGGAAAAGCTATTGTCCCTGAATCTTCCCAGGATGGGCTGAGAGCTCCCTGACTCGAAGCTTTAAGTCGACTGCGCGAGCCTCCACCGTCGCCAGGACTCGTCGCTCTGCTTCTCGGCGCATCAATTCAACGGCCCCAGCGGAAGTATCACTTGCATGCTTCTCATCAAGCTGTTGTCGTTGCTGCGCCAAGGCAAGAGTCCGCTGAGTAAAAGTCGCTTCATCCTTCTTAAATGCTGCATATTCAGCCCGGACACGCTCGACCTCTAACTCGAGTCGGGCCCGTTGGTCTTCAAGACGGTGCATCTGGGTGTCGATATCCGCGATATTAGCTTCCAATATAGCTCGAGTTTCTACCGTCGTCTTCATGGACTGAGACAACTGCTCTACCGCAGCCTCAGTCTCAGCCACCTCGCGCTCCCAAACGCCCACGGTGGCCTGGTATAAAGACTCGATCTCGGCAATCAGCTTCCCCTTCTCCGCCTCTATCAGGACAGAAAGGTCGTTTCGCTGGATGCGTTGAAGTTCCGCGAGCCGCTCATCCAGCTCAATCACCGAAGCCTCCAGAATTTTGGCTATATGGTCGTGGCCTTGGTGAATACGAATCAGCTCGATGCAGGGCATTGCCAGAGCTTTTGCCGTCACAAAACTCTCATTGGCATCCATCACAGCAGATACACCCTTCTGCAGCACTTTGTATACCCCCTCGACGAGGAATTTCACATACTCGTCTGCATCCACCAGGACCTGCGGTGTCATGGCAGGGGTTGGAGGAGCTACTACAGTTTGCGGACCGGAAGAAGATCCGCCAACCTCAACCAGCGAGGCTTGAACCTCGGCATCAATGGGCTCTTCATCAACAGGGGCTGGACTTCTAGCCCGAGGAGCCGAAGCAATAGAAGGAGCCGACACAGGCGTCGAGATGGTCCTCCAAGTAGAAGGAGCTACAGAGGGTTCTACACCCTTACCCTTCTCAAGCCCGGAACAACCTCCGACGTCAACAGCCACCTCTTCTATCCCCAACGTCCTCTCAACGGTTGGCACCTCCCTTGGCAGAATAGGGAGATTATCACTTGTCTCTTGACCCGTCGCAGCGGTCTTGACTGACAGACGGGTCTCATCATCGAGTCCCTCAACAGGGACAGAATCTGTCGCTACCTTCTGAGTGGTAGCCGCCTCAACTTCCACGGTCGAAGCCGGGGTAGGACTCGGCAATGATGCAGCTGACCTCCCCTCATCATGATAAAGAGGGGATTCAACCCTCTCCTCTGTCTCAACTACTTCTGTTGCCTCCACAACAGGCTCTTGCAGCTCTGGAGCAACGTCATCGGAAGACGACGAACTCCATTCTTCTTCACCACCAGGAAACGGCGTGCTTGTCTCAGTTTCCCTCCTGACATAATCCGGGGATACCGGAATCTCCACGTCAACAGCATCCTCCGGATCTTCCTCCATGGGAGACATCATGGTCGGCGGGATACGCACTTCAGACGAGCCCGCCGTTTCTTCTCGCCTGCTCCCACCTGACTTTGGGGTACGAGATTTTCTTTTTAACAGTTCCTACAAGAGAAGATGAAGCCTCGTAAATTGTGGAACCAAAATCAGATTATGTGGGACGCCTTTACCTCTGCGGACATTGAATCCGATGACGCCGTCGGTGACGACGCCTTCTTCTGCTTCTTCGGTACAGGAGATTCAATCCCTACGTTTGCACATCGCTTTGATCGATCGCCCGAGGGTTCTGCTTGAGAGGCGGAAGGGGCACTCAGGTGACCTATCCCTGACGGACGATGCGATCGGGCCTTCACCGGCACGTTCCCGGTCATCGCTAACTGGGTACCTGCAATAAGACTGGTCTTCCTGTCATATCCGGAGGGCGCAGCAGCCACCATCTGGTTGAAGACAGCCTCCAAGAACACTTCATTCAAAGGCGGGATCGCTACTGACACTAGCAAAGATCAGAAAATGTTAGAAGCAACAAAAGAAAGAAGAGCTTCGGCACATCATCAGGGTTTAAGCCCATGTGCGTCAGCAGCCTCGGCGCATCATCAGGGTTTAAGTCCATGCGCGTCAGCAGCCTCGGCGCATCATCAGGGTTTAAGCCCATGCGCGTCAGCAGCCTCGGCACATCATCAGGGTCTAAACCCATGCGCGTCGGCGAATAAAGACCGCGGCACATCATTAAAGACCCAAGGTCTATGTGCGTTGGTGTACGGAAAAATGAGACTTACTAACCACCTCTGGCCGAACTTCGACAGGCCGTCGGGGAACGTCAGCCGTTACAACTTCCGCAGGCTCCTTCGCTTTCTCCTTCCCCTTGCCGGCACCACCGCGAGGAGTCTTGGGAGCCATTCTCTCAAAGAAGAAAAAGTTAGAGTTTTGAAGAAAAACTCTAAAGAAAACAAAGGCACAAAGCAGATGAACTCTCTCTCTCCCTCCAACCCTTACCTATTTATAGGGCTTGGTCGCACGCGTGAACCGATGACGTGTAATCTCAGCCGTCGCTTCGGGTTCCGTGAGGAGATAACAACAAATACAACCAAAAGATCATCATTAATCTTTTGGGTTACCAAGACGTCATCATCATCAACTGAAAGGAGCATGCGCCCGAACAAGCATGCGCCCAAAAATCATGCGCCCTGACCTCCATGCTTCTTATTCAAAGTATTCCAAAACTTATTCAAAAGTTTTGAAAACTTTGAAGGGGGTCTTGTAGAAGCATGGAATTTCACAACCAGAAAGCTCATGCGCCAGGCATTATATGCGCCAGAACTCAGACAGCTAATCAAATAAGCCATAGACATTCGAAAAAGGACTTTTTATTTATATATATAAAAAGTCTATTACATGTCTAGAAAAGATTGTACAAAAGAAAATTTCTACAAAGAAAGGATCCTAGATCTACAGCCAACAGCCACCATGCGCCTTCCAGATAGGCACAACAACCACCATGCGCCTTCCGATAGGCGCAGCAGTCACCATGCGCTGTCAGCCAAGCGCAGCAGATGTCATGCGCCTCTAGCCAGGCGCATCCTACCATCTCTTCAGCAGCTCAGTTATGTACATCCAGCTCAGTTATGTGCATCCCTTCAGCAGCTCAGTTATGTGCAACTCTTCCAACCAGGCTCACCTGGCCGAGCAGAGCCCAGTTATGTACCGCTCTTCCAGCTAGGCTCGTCTGATAAGTGCTTCGCCAAGCAAAGCATTTAACCCTCTGGCTGGAACCAAGGAAGAGAAGAGCACCGCAAATGCTGTGGCCAGGGGAGGCTTCGAAAGAGCTCCAAAGACCAAGGAAGACCGTGATCGAAATTATGGCACAAGGAGCTTTCAACACAATCAAAGTAGGCGACACCCACTTTGAAGGAAGAGAGAGCCTAGCACCACCATTCCGATCTACGGCTCTTCCGGAACAACGGAGACGAGGCCCGAACATCCCTATCTTTGGATGCAACAGGCACCTTCCGCCTGCCTCAGAAGCCCTCGACTCCATCTTTTGGATGTAACAGTCACCTTCAAGTGCATCGAAGACAACACGACGTCTTATCTTTACCCTCGGGAGCACTTCGTCAACAGAATGTACCCACATATCCAAGTTCATGTTGGAAGTACGTGAGGGAATGAGAAGCAAACCTTCTCTCCATGCCACTATTTATAGGCCGGGCAAATCAAACCCACGCGCCAAGTGGATGACTCTCCAAATTCTGTGCAATGAATTTGCATTAAATGGATGAACCGGACGCCTCGAAATCAGCCAAACGGCTATTTATAGCAGTCGAGGAGCGAGACAGCCGCGTCATTAAAGGACATATCGGATGTGCCAGCCAAACAGCGCATCACACGGACGCGCCCTCCAGCATCAGGCGCATCACACAGACGCGCCCTACAATACTCTCTTCTGGCCTCATTTGTGAGGCACTACAAATTTTATAAGTCAGAAAAGAGAGAGAAAGAGAGGGAGTTGCTGCCGCCATTGCAAGTCCATCCGAGGAGTCAGAACAGAGGTGACTTCGAGCGTTCCACAAGTTCTTCAACTTGCTGGTTCCTGGAAGCAATTCGTGTGAGACGAATCTTGCTTTGAGCATCGGTGTTTTGACACCCCAGCAAATTTTCTTCATCTCATCTTTTTTTATATTATTGTAACTCGTTCTGTCCCAATTGCAACACATTGCAAGGAAGAACGAAAGATTTTCTCTTCTCTAGTTCCCTCCTTTATATTGTAATCTGGCTATTTGGTTTTTTACTTCATCGTAGATCTTGAGTTTGATCACTGTAAAGTTTTTTGTGTGACATCTCAGATCTCGATTGCATCAGTTTTTCATCTTTGGTCAAGCCTCGGGACTAACATTTTATATATTTGTTAGTTGGGAGTGTATATGTCGTGCATATCTATGGATAAGGCTTGTCAATCGTTCATTTATAATGGTTCAAGTCTCTTCAGTCACAATTTATCTTCGGTGCAAGCTCACCTCAGCCATAATCTCCTACCTAGAATGTAATGCATGTTGTTCGTATTGCGTATTTGGAATACGTATACGTATTTTATCTTGTATTTGCATATCTCCTTGGTTTGGCTTGGCTTGTTTACTCTCGGTTTGGGTTGGCTTGGTTCGGCCGGCCCACTGCTTGGTTCATCATGGGCCAAGGGTGGAACACCTTAGCCTATGCTTTTCCTTCATTTCCACCACAACCCCCCTCTTTATTATCCCCACCAACCTTCTCTCTCCTCCATAATTCTCATTTACTTCTCCTTCCCCCACCATTACTCTTCTCCACCAACCAAGAATACCATAGGCAAGTGCAACTTGCTTCCACAAGAGAACTCCTTTTGATGGTTTCATTAGCTTCTCCTCATGATTCTAAACCACATTAGAACTTGTCATTTTCCATTTTGAGGCCTTATTTCTTGTAGATCTAGAGTTTTGTTACTTTCGGATTTTGGTGGTTTTGATCTATTAAACTTCTTTGTTTTCAAGTTTTGATGGTTCCATGTTGTAGAGCATTTCATTCTACCCAATTTTGACCTTTGGAAAGTCGGATTCGGACTTGTTTTGACCAAGATTTGGACAATTGAAGCTTAGATTCAACTTTAGAGTTCTTGCTGTTCTTGCCATTTGGAGAAGACAGTGAACAGTGAGCTAGCTTTTTAGCTTACGCCACTGGCCTTCGTACGCTGCTCTTTAGCGAGCGTACGCTAGCCTTCGTACGCTGCTCCTTAGCGAGCGTACGCTGGCCTTCGTACGCTGCTCTTTAGCGAGCGTACGCTGGCCTTCGTACGCTGCTCTTTAGCGAGCGTACGCTAGCCTTCGTACGCTGCTCTTTAGTGAGCATACGCTCACCTTGATACGCTGCCAGTTGGCAGCATGTCTTGAGCGTACGCTAGCTTGAGCGTACGCGTGCCTTGGTACGCTAGCTTAAGCGAGCAAGGCGTACGCTGGCCCCTTTCGTACGCTAGCCTTCGTACGCTAGCTTGAGCGTACGCTGACCTGTAGCTTGTGCGTGCCCTTGTGTACGCTGACCCTTGCGTACGCTTCCCATTGGAAGTGTATGGATCCTTTGGTACGCAGACCTGAGCGTACGCTAGCCTGAGCGTAGCCTGGCATGAGCGTAGCCTGATTACCCTTGATCTTCTATAGCCCTGTATATTGATATTTTATTAGATATTTAACGTCTATTTTATATCCTTACGCCTTTTGTCATGAACTTGATAATCATGGATTTATGTAATATGTTTGGAAAGGATAACTGAGCCTGACACGATAGTGACCCGTAGTGGTGCACTCCTGACATGAGTAACATGACATGACCTGATAGTGGCCCGTCGTGGCGCACTCCTGACTAGTACACTTGACCTGATAACCTGACATGATTATCTCGAATAGCCGTTACGACGGCTACCTGACATGACATTGTAGAAGCATGGAATTTCACAACCAGAAAGCTCATGCGCCAGGCATTATATGCGCCAGAACTCAGACAGCTAATCAAATAAGCCATAGACATTCGAAGAAGGACTTTTTATTTATATATATAAAAAGTCTATTACATGTATAGAAAAGATTGTACAAAGGAGAATTTCTACAAAGGAAGGATCCTAGATCTACAGCCAACAGCCACCATGCGCCTTCCAGATAGGCGCAGCAACCACCATGCGCCTTCCGATAGGCGCAGCAGTCACCATGCGCTGTCAGCCAGGCACAGCAGATGTCATGCGCCTCCAGCCAGGCGCATCCTACCATCTCTTCAGCAGCTCAGTTATGTGCATCCAGCTCAGTTTTGTGCATCCCTTCAGCAGCTCAGTTATGTGCAACTCTTCCAACCAGGCTCACCTGGCTGAGCAGAGCCCAGTTATGTGCCGCTCTTCCAGCCAGGCTCGCCTGATAAGTGCTTCGCCAAGCAAAGCATTTAACCCTCTGGCTGGAACCAAGGAAGAGAAGAGCACCGCAAATGTTGTGGCCAGGGGAGGCTTCGAAAGAGCCTCCAAAGACCAAGGAAGACCGTGATCGAAATCATGGCATAAGGAGCTTTCAACACAATCAAAGTGGGCGGCACCCACTTTGAAGGAAGAGAGAGCCTAGCACCACCATTCCGATCTACGGCTCTTCCGGAACAACGGAGACGAGGCCCGAACATCCCTATCTTTGGATGCAATAGGCACCTTCCGCCTGCCTCAGAAGCCCTCGACTCCGTCTTTTGGATGTAACAGTCACCTTCAAGTGCATCGAAGACAACACGACGTCTTATCTTTACCCTCGGGAGCACTTCGTCAACAGAATGCACCCATATATCCAAGTTCATGTTGGAAGTACGTGAGGGAATGAGGAGCAAACCTTCTCTCCATGCCACTATTTATAGGCCGGGCAAATCAAACCCACGTGCCAAGTGGATGACTCTCCGAATTCTGTGCAATGAATTTGTATTAAATAGATGAACCGGACGCCTCGAAATCAGCCAAACGGCTATTTATAGCACTCGAGGAGCGAGACAGCCGCATCATTAAAGGACATGTCGGATGCGCCAGCCAAATAGCGCATCACACGGACGCGCCCTCCAGCATCAGGCGCATCACACAGACGCGCCCTACAATACCCGGTGCATCACAGAGGATGCGCCCTCCCTCACATCTCCATGCCAAGTGGAACACCAACCAATGTGCCCACTCAGCTGTCCATCGAACGTCACAAACATTAAATGCTGAACTGACACCAGAGTTAGCAGCACGCTTCCTAAAGTCTGAACAGTTGACAGCTTTTTTTAGAGAACGAAGCGTCGGCAACGTCAGCATCATCATGACTCTATTCCGACGGCTACTGCCACGTGGCCATCCGCATGCGCCTCTACGGCCATGCGTCCAAATCGCCATGCGTCCAAACCAGCATGTGCCTCAATTCACTGATCCCTAAAGATAGAAGAAGAGTCTCCAGTTGAAGCTTTGCATGCGCCTCAAAAGCCATGCGCTCCGGACTGATCTCTGATCCCGAAAGACAGAAGGAAAGTCGCCTGCATGCGCCTCAAAAGCCATGCGCCCTAAATGGTTTGTAACTCCTAAAGGTTATGAGCCGCAGCCTCCTCCTGCGCCCAGATCCAAGGCGCAGCTCACCAGATCACTACCCCCCCAAATCCGAGATCTTCAAGCCATGGGTCGATGACACGTGTCCTTTGACTCAACTCATCCAAGATTTCAGCAACAGAAAGATCTTCTCCTCTGCTACGTGCCGGCTCACAACAGCAGTATGAAGAGTTCAACCTCTCAATCAGGGCGCATCATCCGTGCGCCCCCATCAGCAACTTCCACATGGCGTCCCTACATACCGGCACATCCTACATGCGCGCATGAGCAGCCAGCCTGCAAAACTATAAATAGAGGGATCTTCTCCTTCACACACACACATAAAATCCACAACGAACATACGAGGAATCACCAGAGAGGCAGATACAGACACTCAACGTCTAACTCCTCTCAGCAAGCTCCAGCACCCAGAGCAATCCACACCTTCAGAGAACCGATAACCGTCGTCAGCCCGTCAACGGAGTCAATGCATTACCACTCGCTCCATTGGCACTAAGGACCCAGCTTAAACAAAAGTGTACTCCTAGGACTACATCTAAGTCCTACATTGTAACACTGTTCTATTTGTATTAAATTTTTCAATCAAACAATTTTAATGGCAAACAGACATGACCTGTATAATTAATCCTGGACACCGTGGGCGATTGTGCTTGTAAAATAATCCAGTCCTGTCTTGCATCATGTCTAGGAGGGGACTCCTGAGTACCACGATCAGGAGTACCTACTAAAATGGACTAAGGTTAACAACTAGATTAATACATTAGTCATAAAGAGATCTCCCAGCTACAGGCAATCCCGTTACCTGGGCGTGCTTGGGATCTGTAGCCTGCCGTCGAGTAGGGCACATTTTCAGCACACTGTCATGTGTTGCACCCTTCAAACTGCTTAAGGGTACATGCGTTTCCTGGACGATGTACCCACCTGAATTCAACCCTAATCTCTCGACCTGGGTGACCTGGATGGTCTGCAGGGCTTGTGGCTGTGGAATAATCTCACTGCATCTTGTTAGTAACTAGGATTGTGATAACCCTAGTTAGTTAAAAAGTATCAAGCCGTAGTTCTTGCTTGGCCGTGAAATGATTGGATGGAGTCTAACCAGTCTAGTCTTACCCTGATCCTGTTCCAGATTGCTGCACGACCTGAATGCTTGTATTTATTTTACCGATAAATGGTGAGAAACCAAGCTCCGTTCAGACGAAGGGTTACAATCCCGGTCCTTGTTTGGTTTACGGGTTGTAACCTGGCTATCTGAATAGTTCCATGGTTATCTCGTCGTATATCATCCTGATATGTTTCTTTTTATTCCAGTCCTTATTTTTATTTATATTTATATTCCCGTGCTAATTGCTGGTTTTAGTTCTTAAGTAAAGCCTCCTTTGTGGCACTTGCTCTTTCTGGGGTCTGATCCAGCTGGTTTTGTGTGGCCAAATTTCGGAGCAACTCCAGAGGATCTACCGACTCCCCAGCCAGATGGTGGCCACTAGACGGAACCCTGGCAACGAGTGGGTTATTTTTGGCTCTCCCGCTCTATTGTAAAAAAAATATTCTTTTGAGGCGTTTAGCCGACGAGCACCTGTTTAGCTCGATTGCACTTTACTTACTGTCTGCCTACGGGCTGTAACATGATTGACAAATCCTAGGGTTGATCATGTATGACTAAACTCTTGCTAGTCCTAACATTTTGTAACGACTAGCTTCATGATCAGCTGAATATGTAATATTTGGGACGCCTTATTATTGTATATTTAATGATCATACATCTTGTGACTCTTACTTACTTGCTTATGATTGAGACACTAGGCTTGTTCATGACCTTAAGAGACTGTTGGCTTGTAGATAAACCCTCATATATCTAGACAGCCGTGACCGTATAGTGGAGTGGATCCCATTTCATTATACGTAGCTGGCTATGTCTGCCCCCGCTCTCCAGTATTCTGGTTCTGGGGCGTGACATGGTTTAAGTGGTGGCCCATGCAGGTCTTGTAAATCAAGATATGTGAGAGTTTATCGAATAGATGTCTCAATCAGTATTCGCCCTTGAACTCCGCTCGTATCCTCTGAATCCCTGGATTCTTGTCCTGATCACCTGCTTGCATCGTTGGTCTGTCCTGGTCCTTCCTTATTGTTTTCTATGTCGTCTTCTTCAGCGGCATAGTACCTGACCCGGCCGATCAGCAAGGCGGAGCACCTCCCGCGGACCAGCAGCAACCTGGAGATCAAGTCCAGCATTCCGGAGTAGCCTCCAGAGTCGTGCCCTCTGACGGAGAACCACCAGTCCAGCCAGTTCAGCCTGCCGAGCATGATGACGACACTTTGGTAGGACTCGTCAGGACCTTGATAGCTTCCCAAGACCGGCGTGGAGATGTCTTGCACCAGGCAGTGACGGATGCTTTGACCCGGGGTGGTCATCAGGGTAACAGCGCTGCCAACAGCTTCAAGCGCTTGAACCCTCCATTCTTTGACGGTAGTGAAGATGCTATCGCAGCAAATGCATGGCTTCAGGACACAGAGGTGGTTCTAGAAGCAGCTAGGACTCCAGAGAACGAGAAGGTGGCCGTTGTGTGCCTGCAGCTATTAGATCTTGCCCGCAGCTGGTGGGCAGCGCAGGCCGTTGGATTAGCAGCCCCCATTGCTTGGGCAGTATTCCGGGAGAGATTCCAGACCAAGTATTTTGATGCTGTAGCTCGGTACGATCTACAGACGAGGTTTACCAATCTGAAGCAAGGAGGCAGGACGGTCGACGGATATGCGGCCGAGTTTTCCAGACTCAGTCGGTTTGCTCCCACCTTGGTGGCAACCGAGTATGATAGAGCCCAGCGGTTCCAGCAGGGACTTCACCTGGAGATCTTGTTGGCAGTCGAGCAGTTTGAGCATCAGACTTTTGATGCAGTCTTGAGGGCAGTCCGGAGGCATGAGTATACCTCCCGGAGGATTGTAGATAGGGCCGGGGGTCGGAAGAGATCTCACAGCCAGATGAGTCAGTCTTCAACACCAGCCCCGGCAGCCAGGGCCTTGACTATTGGAGCTCCGAGACGGGCAGCCTCAGTGACGTCGGTTCAGCATTCAACTCTGACGCACCCTCAGCAGCAGCAGAAGCAGAAGCAATCTTCCGCAGTGGGTTGTTCTCATTGTGGGAAGCCAGGCCATGTGATGGCAGAATGTCGCAGGGCACAGGGATTGTGTCTAGCTTGTGGAGCACCAGACCATAGGGTTGGATCCTGCCCGAACAGGGGTGGTTCATCCTCGTCTAACCTTTCTAGTTCTTCGGTGAGAGGACCAGCTCCGGTCCAGCAGCAACAGTATCCATTGCCGAGGCCCTTGCCGCCTCAGTCCCAGGCATTCCAGCAACATAGCCCCCAGCAGTATGCACAAGCCCAGGCCTTGAGTCAGAGTAGACAGCGAGGGTTTCAGCAGAGGGGACCAGCACCCCGAGGGCACGGTCAGGCTATGGTGATGACCGTGGAGGAAGAGTTGACACCAGGTGAGGTAGTGGCAGGTACTATTCTCGTCAACTCCTTTCCAGCTTCAGCTTTATTTGATTCTGGTGCATCGCATTCTTTTATGTCTGCACGATTCGTGACACGGGTAGGATTGGAGCCCGAGTCATTATCAGTAAGGCTCAATATACTTACTGGTAACGGACTTGTGGGAGTAGATAGAGTATTTTCCTCATGTCGGATCGTAGTTAGCGGTAGGGAATTCTTCGCTAGATTGATAGAATTCCCGATGGCCGATTATGATGTGGTCTTAGGGATGGATTGGTTGAGGAACCAGTATGCTAGAATAGACTGCCATATTGGTAGGGTTATTTTTAGCATTCCAGGAGAGCCGGAGTTTTCTTTCTCTCGAGGTGAGGTTGAGTCATCTCCTCCAGTATTGCGGATGGCAGTAGCAGTAGTTCAGTTGCCCAGGATAGTAGATGAGTTTTCAGATGTTTTTCCAGAGGAGCTTCCAAGTATGCCTCCGGAGCGGGAGATCGAGTTCACTATAGACTTGATTCCCGGGACAGCTCCAGTGTCAGAGAGAGTCTACAGGATGGCGCCGTCAGAGTTGGAGATATTGTACAAGATGATTGAAGAACTCAAAACCAAGGGATTCATTCGTGCTAGTGGATCGCCTTGGGGAGCCCTGATGTTTCTTGTGAAAAAGAAGGATGGTACGTCCAGGTTATGTGTTGATTATCGTACCTTGAACTCAGTGACAATCAAGAACAGATACCCTCTTCCGAGGATAGATGACTTGTTTGATCAACTCAAGGGGGCTTCAGTATTCTCGAAGATTGACTTGCGCTCAGGTTATCATCAGATCCGAGTCAGAGAGCAGGACATCCCGAAGACAGCTTTTAGATCGAGATATGGGCATTGGGAGTTTCTCGTTATGCCTTTTGGGGCGACCAATGCGCCGGCAGTATTCATGGACCTCATGAATCGCATCTTCATGCCTTACTTGGATCAGTTTGTGATTGTGTTCTTGGATGACATTCTGGTCTACAGCAAGAGTGAGGCGGAGCATGAGCAGCATCTCCGTATAGTTCTTCAGATCCTCAGAGAGCACCAGCTGTATGCCAAGTTCAGTAAATGCGAGTTCTGGCTCGACCGCATTTCGTACTTGGGTCATATCATCACCAGAGGAGGAGTAGAAGTGGATCCCCAGAAGATTGTAGCTATTGAGTCATGGCCAGTACCCAGCACAGTTGCAGAGGTTCGTAGTTTTCTTGGATTGGCTGGCTATTACCGGCGATTTGTTTCAGACTTTGCTCGGATTTCAGCGCCATTGACCCAGTTGATCCGCAAGGATGCACAGTTTGCTTGGACAGCAGAGTGTCAGAGTTCTTTTGAACAGTTGAAGCGAGGATTGATAACAGCTCCTATTCTCATGCTTCCAGATGGAACCGGAGGATTTTTAGTGTATTGTGATGCTTCAGGCAGAGGTTTAGGATGTGTTCTGATGCAGCATGGGAAGGTGATAGCTTATGCGTCACGACAACTTCGTGATCATGAGAAGAATTACCCAACCCATGACTTGGAGCTGGCAGCAGTGGTGTTTGCACTTAAGTTGTGGAGGCACTACTTGTACGGAGATAGGGTGGAGATTTTCACCGACCACAAGAGCCTGAAGTATGTTTTCATCCAGAAGGATCTTAACATGCGTCAGAGGAGGTGGCTGGAGCTTCTTGTAGATTATGATGTCAGCTTGCAGTATCATCCTGGGAAGGCCAATGTCGTAGCAGATGCATTGAGCAGGAGAGCCGGAGCTTATTTCCTAACAGCGCAACCAGAGCTGTTAGCAGATCTTCAGAAGATGGGTATTGAAGTTGTTCTTCCTTCCAGTGTGGCGTTGATGGCCAGCATGCAAGTTCAGTCCACTATAGTCGAGAGGATCCGGATGGCGCAGTCGGCAGATTCCAAGCTTCAGCGACTCAGAGCAGAGTGTGAAGCAGGACGAAGACCAGAGTTATGTATTCATGAGGATGGTACACTTAGGCATGGTAAGCGTCTTTGTGTACCCAGTGGAGATATCAGACAGAAGATCATGTCAGAGGCGCACAGTTCTCAGTATTCCATCCATCCTGGCAGTACGAAGATGTACCGTGATATCCGACAGCATTTCTGGTGGAATGGCATGAAGCGGGAGATAGCTCGATTTGTCTCTCGGTGTTTGGTTTGCCAACAAGTTAAGGCTGAACATCAGAGGCCGGCTGGACTTCTTCAGCCCTTACAGATTCCAGAATGGAAGTGGGAGCATGTGACCATGGATTTCGTGACTGGATTACCTAGATCCCCAGCTGGTAGAGATGCTATCTGGGTTATAGTTGATCGGCTCACGAAGGTAGCTCACTTTCTCCCATTCAGAGTTGGTCAGTCGACGGCTCAGCTAGCGGAGATGTACCTCAGGCAGATTGTCAGATTGCATGGAGTGCCAGTCAGTATTACCTCGGACCGAGATTCAAGATTTATGTCGCACTTTTGGCGTAGCTTGCAAGAGAGTTTGGGGACTCATCTCCAGTTCAGTTCAGCATATCACCCGCAGACAGATGGCGAGTCGGAGCGCACGATTCAGACTCTTGAAGACATGTTGCGGTCTTACACACTTGACTTTGGTGGTTCATGGGAAGATCATTTGCACCTGGTGGAATTCTCATACAACAATAGTTTCCAGGCCAGTATCCAGATGGCACCATTCGAGGCACTGTATGGCAGAAAGTGCAGATCCCCGTTAGCCTGGGATGATGTTGGAGAGAGGCAGATGCTTGGTCCAGAAATGATTGCCCAGACAGTTGAAGTAGTTAGGCGAGTCAGAGATCACCTTCGAGTTGCCCAAGATCGCCAGCGCCATTGGGCCGATTCTCATCGGCGACCTCTCGAGTTTTCGGTCGGCGATCATGTATTCCTGAGGATTTCGCCTAACCGTGGCGTCATTCGTTTCGGCGTACGGGGCAAGCTTAGTCCTAGGTATATAGGACCGTTTGACATTCTGGAGCGAGTAGGAGATGTATCCTATCGTCTCGCTCATCTACCGTCGCTAAGCGAGGTGCATGACGTGTTCCATGTATCCCAATTACGACGGTACATCCCGGACCCGAGCCACATCCTGGATCATTCAGAATTGGTTGTTGGTACCAACCTTTCGTATGAGGAGAGGCCCGTGTCTATATTGGATCGAAGAGAGAAGATCCTCAAAAATAAGACTATCAAGTTAGTCCGAGTTGCTTGGGGTCATCACTCTTTGGGGGAGTCAACGTGGGAGCGTGAGGATGATATCCGATCACGATATCCCGACTTGTTTGACTCGTGAGGTATAATGTCTTTCTTATGCCTCATGCCTTCAATTCCTTGCTTGCATGATTGATTGATTGCCTAGTATAATTGCCTGTGAATAGTGTAGCTTGTTCTTGTCCCTCTAGCCTCTTAATTAAATTCCGAGGACGAAATTCTTTTAAGGTGGGTAGAGTTGTAATGCCTGTTGTTCGTATTGCGCATTTGGAATACGTATACGTATTTTATCTTGTATTTGCATATCTCCTTGGTTTGGCTTGGCTTGTTTACTCTCGGTTTGGGTTGGCTTGGTTCGGCCGGCCCACTGCTTGGTTCATCATGGGCCAAGGGTGGAACAACTTAGCCTATGCTTCTCCTTCATTTCCACCACAACCCCCCCTCTTTATTATCCCCACCAACCTTCTCTCTCCTCCATAATTCTCATTTACTTCTCCTTCCCCCACCATTACTCTTCTCCACCAACCAAGAACACCATAGGCAAGTGCAACTTACTTCCACAAGAGAACTCCTTTTGATGGTTTCATTAGCTTCTCCTCATGATTCTAAACCACATTAGAACTTATCATTTTCCATTTTGAGGCCTTATTTCTTGTAGATCTAGAGTTTTGTTACTTTTGGATTTTGGTGGTTTTGATCTATTAAACTTCTTTGTTTTCAAGTTTTGATGGTTCCATGTTGTAGAGCATTTCATTCTACCCAATTTTAACCTTTGGAAAGTCGGATTCGGACTTGTTTTGACCAAGATTTGGACAATTGAAGCTTAGATTCAACTTTAGAGTTCTTGCTGTTCTTGCCATTTGGAGAAGACAGTGAACAGTGAGCTAGCTTTTTAGCTTACGCCACCGGCCTTCGTACGCTGCTCTTTAGCGAGCGTACGCTAGCCTTCGTACGCTGCTCCTTAGCGAGCGTACGCTAGCCTTCGTACGCTGCTCTTTAGCGAGCGTACGCTGGCCTTCGTACGCTGCTCTTTAGCGAGCGTACGCTAGCCTTCGTATACGCTGCTCTTTAGCGAGCGTACGCTAGCCTTCGTACGCTGCTTTTTAGTGAGCGTACGCTCACCTTGATACGCTGCCTGTTGGCAGCATGTCTTGAGCGTACGCTAGCTTGAGCGTACGCGTGCCTTGGTACGCTAGCTTAAGCGAGCAAGGCGTACGCTGGCCCCTTTCGTACGCTAGCCTTCGTACGCTAGCTTGAGCGTACGCTGACCTGTAGCTTGAGCGTGCCCTTGTGTACACTGACCCTTGCGTACGCTTCCCATTGGAAGTGTATGGATCCTTTGGTACGCAGACCTGAGCGTACGCTAGCCTGAGCGTAGCCTGGCATGAGCGTAGCCTGATTACCCTTGATCTTCTATAGCCCTGTATATTGATATTTTATTAGATATTTAACGTCCATTTTATATCCTTACGCCTTTTGTCATGAACTTGATAATCATGGATTTATGTAATATGTTTGGAAAGGATAACTGAGCCTGACACGATAGTGACCCGTAGTGGTGCACTCCTGACATGAGTAACATGACATGACCTGATAGTGGCCCGTCGTGGCGCACTCCTGACTAGTACACTTGACCTGATAACCTGACATGATTATCTCGAATAGCCGTTACGACGGCTACCTGACATGACATGACCTGTATAATTAATCCTGGACACCGTGGGCGATTGTGCTTGTACAAATAATCCAGTCCTGTCTTGCATCATGTCTAGGAGGGGACTCCTGAGTACCACGATCAGGAGTACCTACTAAAATGGACTAAGGTTAACAACTAGATTAATACATTAGTCATGAAGAGATCTCCCAGCTACAGGCAATCCCGTTACCTGGGCGCGCTTGGGATCTGTAGCCTGTCGTCGAGTAGGGCACATTTCTAGCACACTGTCATGTGTTGCACCCTTCAAACTGCTTAAGGGTACATGCATTTCATGGACGATGTACCCACCTAAATTCAACCCTAATCCCTCGACCTGGGTGACCTGGATGGTCTGCAGGGCTTGTGGCTGTGGAATAATCTCACTGCATCTTGTTAGTAACTAGGATTGTGATAACCCTAGTTAGTTAAAAAGTATTAAGCCGTAGTTCTTGCTTGGCCGTGAAATGATTGGATGGAGTCTAACCAGTCTAGTCTTACCCTGATCCTGTTCCAGATTGCTGCACGACCTGAATGCTTGTATTTATTTTATCGATAAATGGTGAGAAACCAAGCTTCGTTCAGACGAAGGGTTACAACCCCGGTCCTTGTTTGGTTTACGGGTTGTAACCTGGCTATCTGAATAGTTCCATGGTTATCTCGTCGTATATCATCCTGATATGTTTTCTTTTATTCCAGTCCTTATTTTTATTTATATTTATATTCCCGTGCTAATTGCTGGTTTTAGTTCTTAAGTGAAGCCTCCTTTGTGGCACTTGCTCTTTCTGGGGTCTGACCTAGCTGGTTTTGTGTGGCCAGATTTTGGAGCAACTCCAGAGGATCTACCGACTCCCCAGCCAGATGGTGGCCACTAGACGGAACCCTGGCAACGAGTGGGTTATTTTTGGCTCTCCCGCTCTATTGTAAAAAAAAAATTCTTTTGAGGCGTTTAGCCGACGAGCACCTGTTTAGCTCGATTGCACTTTACTTACTGTCTGCCTACGGACTGTAACATGATTGACAAATCCTAGGGTTGATCATGTATGACTAAACTCTTGCTAGTCCTAACATTTTGTAACGACTAGCTTCATGATCAGCTGAATATGTAATATTTGGGACGCCTTATTATTGTATATTTAATGATCATACATCTTGTGACTCTTACTTACTTGCTTATGATTGAGACACTAGGCTTGTTCATGACCTTAAGAGACTGTTGGCTTGTAGATAAACCCTCATATATCTAGACAGCCGTGACCGTATAGTGGAGTGGATCCCATTTCATTATACGTAGCTGGCTATGTCTGTCCCCGCTCTCCAGTATTCTGGTTCTGGGGCGTGACATAGAATATGGCAAAAAGGAGTACATAGCCATTAGGGCTGTGCACAATTAAGTCAAATCGACCAAATCGAACCAAGCCAAACCGAACCGATTGGTTTTAAACCGAACCGATGGTTCGGTTGGTTTGGTTCGGCTTCAATTTTTTCAAAACCGACCGGTTCGGTTTGGTTCACGGTTTGGTTATGCCAAAAATCGTCTAAACCGAACCGAACCGAACCAAATCCTTGTTAAATAATTAGGGTTGTCCGGTTGGGTATGGGTTCATTGGGTTTTATTATACTGGTTTGGTTCATTTATTCACATCACAACCATTTATCAAGTTAAAGTTGAAAGAACTCTCTCTCTCTCTCTAGTCTCAAAGAGGAGTGCTGGCGGCTCCTATTCTTTTCTAATTGCTCATGTGCACATGAAATGGGCTTTTGGTTGAATGTATATAATTTTTTTATGTATAATTGGCATTTTTCTCCACCTGCAAAGTGCAAGTTGAATTGAAGCTGCTAAATTGTATTTCCTGTTGCAAAGTGGAAGTTGACTGAGGTTTCACAAAAGAAAAAAAATATACAGTCCATTTTTTTATGTGATCAAAACCGACCAAGTCGAACCGATCCAAACCGAACCAAGTCGGTCGATTTTAAAACCGAACCGACCATTTGGTTGGTTTGGTTCGATTTTGTTTATTTTCAAACCGATTAACTTCGGTTCGACTTCGGTTGGGACCAAATAGGTCGACCACCGACCGATGCCATGTCTCTTTAATAAAGAACTCACCTATAGTGTATGAAAAGAGATATCAGGCCGTCTCTTGAGGGTAAACTTGTAGACGTCCAAAATTATACACTGAAATCAGGCTGGCACAGGGCCTTTAATGTGCAGCCAGAAGCACACGTAACTACATTTTGTGAGTGGGAAGAATTACAATTGTGGTGCAGAATTCAAGGCGTAGTCCATTCTTGTATCACATTGTTATTTAACCCATGCGAAAAGATTCAAGTCGTCAGCGACATCTATCCTAATGCAAAATGGACAGTTACTATGGGGAACGCTCAACCCTGGACACATATATATGTTGTGATATGTGGAGGATTGTTGGTGCTTTCTTTACATGGAGAGAGCTTGCTCTCAATATGCCTTGTAAAAGTTTAGTCGCACATCGGAAATGCATCATGAGTTATCTCAACATATATACTTGGTTGTGTTGTTGAGAGATGCACATGGGGTGGTGACCCTAAGGAGGGAACCATGTGGGTGATTTTACTAGGAGGTAAGAATAAGGCTCCAAGGATTAAGCATTAATGCTTTTGTCATTCTCTTGGATTAATTTTATTTGGAGCTAAGCCCCAAAGGGGCTTAGCGACTCGGACTCGGACTCGGACTCGGATTCGGGCTCGGACTCGGGCTCATGGGCTCGCACCAGGCTGACTGTGCAGACTACAAGTCAGTTATGGAAAGACTGATTCAATGCGATTAATTCAGATCCACTTTTTGTGGGATTTAATTCAATCTTTCCATAAGATTTGAATTAATTTTGTTGTCATCTTTGTGGGATTTAATTCAATCTTTCCATAAGATTTGAATTAATTTCGTTGCTATCTTTGTGGGATTTGAATTAATTTCGTTGCCATCTTTGTGGGATTTGATTCAATCTTTCCATAAGATTTGAATTAATTTTGTTGCCATCTTTGTGGGACTTAATTCAATTTTTCCATAAGATTTGAATTAATTTCATTGCTATCTTTGTGGGATTTAATTCAATCTTTCCATAAGTGAAAAGACGGTTAGGGTTTCCACCCTCTCTCTATATATACTCTCTTCTGGCCTTATTTGTGAGGCACTACGAATTTTATAAGTCAGAAAAGAGAGAAAGAGAGGGAGTTGCTGCCGCCATTGCAAGTCCATCCGAGGAGTCAGAACAGAGGTGACTTCGAGCGTTCCACAAGTTCTTCAACTTGCTGGTTCCTGGAAGCAATTCGTGTGAGACGAATCTTGCTTTGAGCATCGGTGTTTTGACACCCCAGCAACTTTTCTTCATCTCATCTTTTTCTACATTATTGTAATTCGTTCTGTCCCAATTGCAATACATTTGCAAGGAAGAACGAGAGATTTTCTCTTCTCTATTTCCCTCCTTTATATTATAATCTGGCTATTTGATTTTTTGCTTCATCGTAGATCTTGAGTTTGATCACTGCAAAGTTTTTTGTGTGACATCTCAGATCTCGATTGCATCAGTTTTTTATCTTTGGTCAAGCCTCGGGACTAACATTTTATATATTTGTTAGTTGGGAGTGTATACGTCGTGCATATCTATGGATAAGGCTTGTCAATCGTTCATTTATAATGGTTCAAGTCTCTTCAGCCGCAATTTATCTTCGGTGCAAGCTCACCTCAGCCACAATCTCCTACCTAGAATATGGCAAAAAGGAGTACATAGTCATATGATATGACTCGTAGGAGAGAGAGACGATGAGCGTGGACAGTAATAATTGTTCTTTTAAGATAATTGTCAGCAGAACCATCCTCTTTGTAGTTTGTATGCAAAGATATCAGCAACTCATTTCGTGCATCTAAATTCCAAAGATAACTTCTTGAAAAAGTTTTAAATCTCTTCAATTTTTTGGTTCCGTTTGAAAATATATCATTTCGGCTTCGATTTTAAAAATATTAAAAAAAATATTTAATTTAGGTTTCGGTTTTGGATTTTGATTTTATTCCAAAACCGAAAATCGAATAAAACTTATACAATTATGTAAATATTTTTAATTTTATGTATATTTTGTGATTAAAAATTTGTATATTTTGAAATCAATAATTATATGTATATGTTTTGAAATCCAATTTTGATAAATTAACAAGTAGTCCAACTTTGTACGCAACTTTGAAATACAACAATATGTGTAAAAAAATTATAATTTTTAATATAATTTAATCATTATCCCAACTTTTGACCACACCCATTCAACAATAGAAATATTCCAACCTAACAAATCGAAATATTCGTTTTGATTATTCGGTTTGGTTCGATTTCGACTAATTTTGTTTCGATTTCGGTTTTGAATTTTTTAAATGTTGGTTCATTTGATTTTGACTATTCCGATTTAGTTGAAACCCAATAAACTGAACACTACTCTTAAGCTTTATGTTACTTCTGCTGCTTCATTCCAAATTTCAGAAATATATTGAGCGTTTTTCCTTTTTGCTGATATCTGAAAAAACAAATTAGCAAATTAATTGCAACTTAAACTACAGCAAAAGCAATAGTGTTAATTGCATTTGCGGACTGTATCCATTGGATTTGCAGATTCATCAAAACAAATACATGAAACAAGAATATGTGCCTTATCACATTATAGAAAATGATTGGTACTGGTTATTATTTGTAGCACTACACCTTATTTTTGAAACATGTTAAGAACTACTTCAAAACTCAGTCTGTCATAAGGCTTCTGAATTTTTTCCAATTCCAGAGAGCCGCGCTGATTTGAATTTATTGATTTATTCATATTGAAAATTTTAAAACTTGGGGATACATTTTTGGACACAGTAGAATACTGCTATTACCCTTGTTAGCAAACACCCGAATAAAACTCGTATTATAATCAAATTTTTCCGTATCTTTCATAAACGTACAATATTTGTGTACTTTTAACAGATTCAAATCAGTACGTAAAATTTAAGCATGCGAAGTTTTAAACGTATTCCGTATGAATTATTAAAAAAATTGGCACAAAAAACGTGGTGGAAACATGTTTAATTAACCAAATTTGGCGATATATTTAAGAATATGAAGTTTCTAACCTCAATATTTTTATTTTTTGAATATTTGATCGAATTTTTGAACGCATTTTATTTACGGAGTAGATTTATACTCTTACTTTTGTCTTCCCGAAGATATAGATCTCGAGAGAATAGCTTAGATCTCAAGAGAGAACAGAAGATATAGATCTCGAGAGAGGAGACTCAAGAGAGGACACAAAGAAGTGAGGGAGCACAGGGAAGGCCGACTCTGAAGAGAGGCTCAGAGCAGAGAACTGGAGTAGAGTGGAGATTTAAGAGAGAAGACTCGTCGAAGACAGTGGAGAGAGATTTGGGAGAGGAGTGGAAGAATACGAGAGGTAGGGAGCGTCGACATGACATAAAACAGGAGAGAGAAACAAGGGTTATGTTAGTTATATATAGAGAGTGGATTAAGTAGTAATTGTTAGGTTTAATTTCTATTTTTGATTCGCATCAGTAACTGTTAGGTTTCCGACCTAACTGATCAGCCATGGCTGAAGCTTGAGGGTGATTCACCGTGATTGAAAGAAAAATTTAGCAAGAAATTGAAACAGAAGATAATGAACTGACTGTAATTTTTAGGATTTTTTATTCTAGAGCTAAGAAGGAAAATTACAATGAACTATGTAAAGGAAACATTCTGTAAAGAAATGGAAATAAAAAAGTATGGATTCAATTCTCCGATTCTCTTCTCTACTACTAATTGTTTGGAAATTTACAGTGAATTAACAACTAACCCTCACTATTGATTAGTGATTGTTTTTTTTTTTTTTTTTAAAAAAAAAAAAGATTAGTGATTGGTTAATTTGTAACTAATTTGGCTGAGCTGGCATCCTTCTTTCTGATAACTGTTGAGCAATGGCCTTTAGGAGTACAATTCAACTTTCAAGCTTATAAATGGAGGTAACTCCCTGGTACCAAGCTCTAAGCTCTGATACGAGTTCTGATACTAAGTTCTAGGCTCTAGTACTTTCTTGACTCTGCTAGATCTGAAATAGGATTCCTCTCTTGCTGATGACTGCATACTTGCTTTCCTGCTATAGACTACACTCTGATAGCTAGTAACTCAGCTAGGTACACATTAACTCCCCTGCTACCGCTGCTTTGTTACTAGACTCCAGAGTTCCTCTTGTTATTTGCTACTGCCAATAGTCTCTGTTACTTATATTGAGCTATGAACTATACTGAACTATATATTGTTTTGCCCTGGCTTGTGAATTGATTCAGTGATCTAGATTAGGCTCCTATCAATCTCCACCCCATAAATTGACCTTGTCTCAACGTCAAGGTAGGGAAAAGAAACATGATATGTCAAGGGTTCTAGATGTCAAATTGTAAAAGCAAGAACTAGGAGAACATGTACTGTTGTAGGTCTAGAATACACCTGGATCTTATACCATCACTAGCTTATCTAGTATGTCCTTATGGTGACATGAATATACTGATACCACAAGTACCTCAACCCTTGTATTGGAAGCAATAGAAGAAGTGATCTTAACATCAACATCGGAATGAGCATACTCATGTAAGCCTTATTTGGTTTAGTATCTAAGATATACACTTTAGTTTCAACTTTCTTAGTAACTTAACCCTCAAAAAAATTCTACAATAAAAGGATCCCACAATGGGTCCATCAAGAAAACATGAGATGCTACTATGAGATTAAGAGCAACTTCTCTAGCTTTCAGACTCATAAGAAAGATTATGCAGTTTCCATCTTTTGTTGCACCATATAAAGCAACATACTAATAACAATGCTCTTTTTTGGATCAATTTGGCTCTCCTTTGGAGAATAAAGGACTACCTTGCCACTAGATAAACCTTTCCCAACATAGTTATTGTTATCTCCTTCAAGATCGAGAGTAATTCATGGGCAAAGAAAAACTCCAAGGCTCTAACCAGCACTACCATTTAATTTTATATGATTAGTATCAGTTGGAAGCCCATGTACATGATAGTGCTTGGTAACTTCATTATTGAGCATGTACCCACAGGATGATTCACATTCTTAACTGGCATCTCAATATAAATAGGAAGACCATTTTCCAGAGCAACTTTAGATGACGAGGTCAAATCCTAATCCAAAGCCATTTTTAGACCATGCTCATGTTTCTAGATGCAATACTAGGCAGCTTTTGGGCGGTTATCAGCTACAGGTTTGAGTAGAAGCAAGCCAAGATCAATATTCTACAATTTTTTGTTGTTTTTAACAACTTCTGGTAAGTTTCTAGCATATTTGAACGGACAACCTGTTGGTGCTTTCTTTACATGGAGAGAGCTTGCTCTCAACATGCCTTATAAATTTTAGTCCCACATCGGAAATTCACCATGAGTTATCTCAACATATATACTTGGGTGTGTTGTTGAGAGATGCACATGGGGTGGTGACCCTAAGGAGGGAACCATGTGGGTGATTTTACAAGGAGGTAAGAATAAGGCTCCAAGGATTAAGCATTAATGCTTTTGTCATTCTCTTGGATTAATTCCATTTGGAGCTAAGCCCCAAAGGGCTTAGCGACTCGGACTCGGACTCTTGGGCTCATGAGGCGTTTTGTTGGCGCACTTAGCACGTCAGCAGTCATGCGGTCTTTATGCGGCTCATGCGGCTCATGCGGTCCATGCGGACCATGAGCCTCGTTGCTATCTTTTGGGATTTGATTCAATCTTTCCATAACTAAAGAGGCGGCTAGGGTTTCCACCCTCTCTCTATAAATACTTTCTTCTGGCCTCCTTTGTGACTACTACGAAAATTACAAGTCAGAAAAGGAGAAAGAGAGAGAGAGAGTTGCTGCCGCCATTGCAAGTCCATCCGAGGAGTCAGAACAGAGGTGACTTCGAGCGTTCCATAAGTTCTTCAAACTTGCTGGTTCCTGGAAGCAGATCGTGTGGGGCGAATCTTGCTTTGAGCAACGGTGTTTTGACACCCCAGCATTGTTCTTCTTCTTATCTCTCTCTAGTTTTATTGTAACTCGTTTTGTCCCAATTGTAACACGTTTGCAAGGAAGAACGAGAGATCTTCTCTTCTCTTTTTTCCCTCCTTCAGATTGTAATTTGGCTATTTGTTTTATTGTACCACCGTAGATCTTGAGTTTGATCACTGCAAAGTTTTGTGTGACATCTCAGATCTCGATTGCATCTGTTTTTCATCTTTGATCAAGCCCCGGGAATAACAATCTCAAAGCAAGATCCGTGTAGATGGAAAACATTAATGCTTCGCTCCTCCAATCGGACTTCTGCAAGTTGGAAAAGTTCGATGGAGAGCACTATCAAGTCTGGAAGAGAAAGGTTTACCTAACTCTTCAACTGAAAGATGTTGATCATGTTCTGTTAGAGGAAGAACCCTCTGTTCCAGACACTGGATCTACTGCCGCAATCAACGCGGCTACCAAACTCCAGGCCAAGTGGAGAAGGGAAAATAGCATCTGCAGGCTTCTCATCCTGAATGCTATGGAGGACTCCCTGGCATAATCCTACTCAAAGAAGGAACTTGCCAGAGACATATGGGAGTCTGTGGAAAATCTGTATGAAGAAGACAAGAACATGAGCAAAATGTTTGTCGTTGAAAAATATCACAAATTGCTCTTTGAGGACGAAAAGTCCATGCTGCCACAGGTGAAGGAATTTCTGAAGCTGCGTCAGAAACTGGAAGACGAAGAGATGCCCCTTCCCGACAAGTTTATCGTCGGAGGGATCGTCTCAAAACTTCCTGCTGGATGGAGTACCTTCTATGCAAGGATGCACAGAAAGAAGCTAGACATTAGCTTGGGAGATCTACTGCAAGAGATCCATGTTGAGGACGAGATGCGTTCCCAACAGAAGGTGGACACTCTGTCCAAACAGTTGGCTAAAGCCAATCTTGTGCAGACAAGAGATCCAAAGGGGAAGCAGGAGGCTTCTCATCCCAAGAAGAAGGACTTCACTAATCTAAAAGTGAAGGGTCCTTCTTTCAAGCAACAGAAGACTAAGTCCCACGTGACTTGTTACAATTGTGGCAAGAAAGGCCACTACAAGAGTGAATGCAGATCTAAGCCTAAACAATCAGAGAAAGGTGAGCTTAATAAGGTTTTATTGGTTTCTAACTTTGTTGCTATGATCGCACAGGTCACAAATGTGGGGGTTGACTCTGACAGGTGGATAGACACTGGTACGACTTGCCATGTCTGTTCTGGCAAGGAATGGTCCGTCACGTACCAGCCGATATCTGAGAAGGTTGTCATGGCGAACCAGGCCCAAGCTGAAGTTCTGGGGATCGGGACCGTAAAACTGAAACTCACTTCTGGGAACACTCTGACGCTTCAAGGTGTGAAGCATGTTCCGACGATTGCCAAGAACCTGATCTCTGGGAGCCTGCTCTGCAACGCAGGCTTGAGGATGGACATCAATGCTGGTCAGATGGTGATGTCCAAGAAAGGAACATACTTCGGAAAGGCTTATCAAACCAAGGAATGTTTAAAATTCAGCTTGTTAACCAGTTTGAAGACATTAATGCAGTTGCATTTTCTGATTATTCTCTTGAGTTGTGGCATAATAGACTAGGACATGTTCATTGTAAAAGAATTAACAAAATGTCTAGTCTAGGACTTATCTCCAAATGTGGGGGTAAGGTGGAGAAGTGTGAGGTGTGTGCTCAGACGAAGATCACAAGGAAACCCTTTCATCGGGCCAATCGAAGCACAGATCTTCTGGAGTTGGTGCACTCCGATATCTGTGACTTCAAACATTTCTCCACGAAGGCCGGGATGAAGTATTTCATAACCTTCACCGACGACTTCTCAAAATACGCGTTCGTCTACTTGCTCAAGTCTAAAGACGAAGCTTTCGAGAAGTTCAGAGAGTTCAAGGCCGAAGCTGAACGGCAGACTGGACAACAACTCAAGAGGTTAAGGAGTGATCGAGGTGGGGAGTACATGTCTCATGAATTCGCATTGTTCTGCAAAGAACATGGAATTATATGTGAGACTACTGCTCCATACTCTCCTCAATCCAACGGAGTAGCGGAGAGGAAGAACAGAACGTTGACAGAAATGATGAACTCAATGCTGCTAACCGCGGATCTTCCTAAATGCTACTGGGGAGAAGCTGCATTGACGGCCACTTTTATTCTAAATAGAGTGCCATATGCAACTTTGGACGTAACTCCTCATGAACTCTGGTTCAAAGTCAGACCAAACTTGAATTTCATTCGAGTGTGGGGGTGTCTGGCGTATGTGAAGCTCCCAGATCTGAAGATTCAGAAGTTAGGGACAAGGACTACAAAGGCGATCTTTTTGGGGTATGCCGAGAAGAGTGATGCTCGGAGATTTCTTGATATTGAGTTAAATCATATCATCGAATCTCGCGATGCTGAATACTTTGAAGACAAGTTTGCAAAAGACAAAAATATTGTTCTTTCGGACATTCCGGAAAATGATGTAGGTACAAATGAGACTGAAATCTCATATGAGCCAGTAGTCCAAGAAGAAGCTGTTGTTGAGGAAACAACTCTTGTACCAGAACTCGCAGAGCCGTCAGCTAAGCGAGCGAGGAGACCGAAAGATTTCGGAGATGACTTTGTCACCTATCATGTGGAAGCAGATCCGCTTACCTATGATGAGGCGATGAAGACCAGAGATGCTATCTTCTGGAAGGAGGCAGTGAATGACGAGTTTGACTCTATCACCTCCAATAACACATGGGTGTTGGTAGATCTACCTGAAGGAGAAAAGCCCATCGGATGTAAATGGATCTTCAAGAAGAAGATGAAGGCAGATGGAACTATTGACAAGTTCAAGGCCAAGTTGGTAGCCAAGGGATATTCTCAGAAACAGGGGAAAGACTACTTTGACACGTACGCTCTAGTAACCCGGATGACCACTATCAGGATGTTAATCGCTCTAGCAGCTATACATAAGTTGGTGATACATCAGATGGATGTAAAGACCGCATTCCTGAATGGGGAGCTGATCGAAGAGATTTACATACAACAGCCAGATGGATTTGTCGTCAAAGGTCTTGAAGACAAAGTCTACAAGTTGGTGAAATCATTATATGGTTTGAAGCAAGCTCCTAAGATGTGGCATGAGAAGTTTGACAAAGTTATTAGGTCAAACGGCTACAGAGTCAGCGAGACGGACAAATGTGTTTACACAAAGTGTAACGCCCCAGTCCCAAAATACGTAGGACTAGGAACGTAGACATGCCAACTGTATTCATACGAAGTATACTCCAATATATGGAAATCTCATATGAATACATAAGCTGTAAAATACAGTAGAACCACAACTAATATCATCCACACAGAATAAATGAATAAAAGATCATATAATGAAAATAAATTTGTCTTGATACAATATGTTGGGCGGAGACAAATCCACTACCAACAAAATAAAGAAAAGTACATAGAAAATGAAATGAGTGGCGAGCGAAGCGAAGACAATCCAAATGCAATCATCCTCGAGGAAATAGCGACGAACGCGACTAGAGCTAAAGCACCTGCGAAAAGACAATAGCACACACCTGGCAAGACAACCAGGTCCTCAGAGGGACGTAACAAGACACATAATAGCATGCCATATAAACTGAATAAATATTGCTCAAATAAATAAGTAAATCGAATTATAACATGTTCCAATACGCACCTACTGAACGAGCGTACCATCCCCCCAACCAAACAAGGACAGGAGATGGTAAACTAATTCACGGTAACGTATCTTCCCATGCTATAAATCCAATATGGTATCCGGACCCCAACAAGGTTCAATACCTTCTCATCGAAGTAGTAAGTCACACCTACAACCAAACAAGGACAAGATGTGACGAACTAATTCGCGACAAGTTATTGTTCCAAGCCACGGTCAGATACAAGTACCCAAACCAAAAGTACTCGTACCTAACAGATAGGGTAGCCTACCATTCTAAGTGAAATATTGTTAAGAATAATCCTTCCTACGCATGGGCCCTGGCTGAATAGGATCGGCGTAGTCCCCCTTTTGGCACCAGAGGCCCCAGTAGGAAGAGCATGGGTCATCAACCCCGTATCTCCAGCGGAGAGTCCGGGTCACAAGGGAAGTGCATCGAAGCCCATACGCTAAGGAATTATCCTCCCCACCCAATGCCTACTGTGTTGTATCCACAACACAAACCACTATAACCGCTAAGTCAAACTAGCATGCAACTTCTATTAGCGGTTATTCCTATCGCACGGCTTGTACGTACTGGTGGCCAGCCAATCACGCACTTCTGTGTTCTACATGCGACACACAACTTCGTGTTTACAACGTGTCAAGGCCAATGAATGCAACACACAAGGTGGTCCCTTAAATCTAGGTTTAATTTGTAAGAAAAATAATACACAGCAGAAAATATAATGAACAGTAAGTTCTAACAGTTATGCCATGTATCACAATTTTTGCATAAAGAAAATAAATAGTGCATGAAATATGAGCTAAAATAAATAAACAGCTAATGGCAAGGTGTCTTGCCTGGTAGGATGCCTGGTGTGCTGCGATAATCAAGGTGGCACGATCTGTAACTTTGGTGTAACAATTATGCTAGGTGACCTCTGATGACGACACGGTCGGTTCCATTGGGTCCAGGACGGTTAAATTGGTTAGGGTTGACATAAGGTAGACCAAGATTGGTCGAGGAAAAAGGAAAAGGAGGATAGTCATGGACAGAAGGATTATCGAAGGTAATTCATATAAACATATATTTAGAACTATTTATGAAAATATTTCTATATAAAAAAATTTATTCTGCCAGTTAAAATACTTTAAATAAATAATTTGAAACTTCATGAAGTTAGTTTTGGGTCAAAACTAAAATTTAACTAGATAGACAAATATTATAATACTATTCTGAAGGTCAGAAAGCTATAAAAAATAATAGAAGATAATATAATAATATTTTAAGATTTTAAAATCTGATTTGGAAATCAAGACCAGCCAATACTATAACTTTTATTACAAATAAAATTTTAGAAGCTTATACATATATATATTTTAAAAGAAAATTTATAATAACGAAAATCTTAATACTATAATGGTAACTAATGTTATACTAATAAAAAGTAGTTTATTTATAGTATAAAAAATCTAGCAAGAGTTCTAAAGTATTTCTCATCATTATGTACAACACAATAAAACAAAATATTAAGTAAACTAACACACACACCAAAAAAAACAATCACTCCAATCAGGAGAAAATAAAAACAAGGATAATTAATATTAATAACCAAAAGAAAACAAAGAAAGAAAAATAATAATAATAATAATAATAAAATGGAAAAAGAATGTGTAGCAGCTTGGCTCTGTGGCCTGTGCTGCTCCAGTTAAAAGAAAAAATAGAAAGGTCAAGGAGAGAGAGAGAGGAAGGGGAGGGCGATCGGAATGGGGGTGAGCGGAGAGAGGAGTCGGAGGGGTAGGCGGCCAGGGGCGGCGAAGGGCAGGCCGGAGGCGGCGCTGCAAGGCAGAGGGAAGAGAAGAAGGTCGGAGAGAGGGGTTGAGCGGGGATCGGCGCGGCGATGAGGCTGG
The DNA here is from genome assembly GCA_029216955.1 of Iris pallida. Taxonomy (NCBI): domain Eukaryota; kingdom Viridiplantae; phylum Streptophyta; class Magnoliopsida; order Asparagales; family Iridaceae; genus Iris; species Iris pallida. Next base: position 4,242,189 of record JANAVB010011395.1, read on the forward strand.
GCGGAGCTCGCGGCCAGGCGGGAGGAAGGGGAGAGCGGCGGCGAGCGCTGAGCGGAGCTCGCGGCCAGGCGGTGGAGAGGAAGGGGGTCGGAAGGCTGGTGACTCACGGCGGCTAGGGTTTGTGGTCGGGTGGCGGTGTTGATGGGGCGGCGGAAGTGTAGAGGGCCAGTCGACGGCTGTGCGGAGGAAAGAGGAAGGGCGGGGTCCGGCGATGGTGCGCCAGCGGGGTGGCTCGCCGGCGGAGGTCTCCGGTCAGGCGGCGGAGCGCTGGGCTCGCGGGAGTGAGGTGGAGGATGGGGGTTTGGGCGAAGCTGTCGGAGGTGACTCACGGAGGAGGGAAAAAGGGTCTCCGGAGACTGGCTCCGTGCAACCCCGGTACGGGCGGCGCTCGACGTCAGGGCTGCTCGTCAGCCGGTATGGCGTCACACCGGAGAGACCGACGTCGACGTTGCAAATATGGATGACGGCGGCCGGGCGCAGGTCCACAGGGAGGCGCGGGAATGTTGCCAAGAGGAGGAGAGCGGCGTCGCTGAGTTGCCGGCGGATCTGGCCGAAATAGGTACGTAATTGTGGTGATGGTTGTTCGTGATTTTTGGTTTTAGTAGTGGCGGGGTTTGTTGGCCGGTGAACAGGGGTGGCGGGTTTGGCAAGGTTGCGGTGGTGTGGTCGGGTCTGGGGTTTGAAGTGCTGGTGGTGTTGATTACTGGTGGTGGCGGCAGAGTAGGTGATCGGTGTTGGGTGTTTGGGTTTGGCCGGATTGCGGGGAATTGCTCGAGGAGAGCGGGGGAGTCGTGGGTGGAGGTGTTTGCTGGATGGTGAGGAGGAACGGGGATTGGTCGGAGTTAGCTAGGATAGACTTAGGCTTTGATTGTGTCGGGGGTGTCCGACACGGAGAATAATGTAATTTGTAAATAATGGAATAAGATTGGAATGACACCCGGGGTCGGACCCGAGGCCGCCACGGCTGACACGGAAGAGATGGACACCGACACGAGGCACATACACTTTGTAGAATAATTTGTGGAGACAATTTGGTAGATGATAAAAATAAATTGGAGGAGTACCTGCCTATTTATAGGATGTGGGAATTCCCAATAAAATAAAGATTAGGATATTTAAAACCCAATTTTAGATAGTTTGCAATTTAATTTAAAATCAATCCAAATACAAATCAAAATCCAAATCCAAATTCAAAGCCAATTTAAATCTAGTTTAGATTCTATCCTTTAATTTAAAATCAATTAGGATAACTCAAATTCAAATATAGATATTCATCTACTATTTAAAATACATCCATAAATCAAATCAAGTTTTAAATTGCTATAAAAATTTCAAAATATGTTTTCAAAAAATATTATAATAATAATTTCGAAAATTACATTATTATTAAAAATAACTAATAATTGATTATGAGCTATGTACGCATAATTATTTATAAATAATTATGCTTTTCTAGTAAATAATGAAATATAATTTATTATTAATAAATACTAGAAGGAAAGGCTTACAATAACTAACTTAGGAATTTGGCAAAAATAATAATTATATATTATCTTGAAACTATAAAAATAAAATAAAAATATTTTTCTAAAAATATATACGCTCGCACATATTCGCATTCGTCGAGCAATTACGAAAGACGAACCTTCGCACACGACGTACAATACGACTACGTGACGTACAATACAAAATTTTAAATCGGTACTAAATTTAATAATAAAAAAAATAGTAGAAATTTTTAGGGGTTTTACATCCTACCCAACTTAAAAGAATTTTACCCTCGAAATTAAGAAGTAGTAGGGGGTGAGAGGACACAAGGGGGTATCGATAAGGAAGCATAGTCAAATCAAGACAAGGGAACGACGTTTAATGAAAACTTGTATTAGCATCGTTATTTCAATAAGGCGAAGATAGTCATGAATTAACGCAAGAAGGAAATGTTTAAGATGACTCGCAATAAAGAATAGTATGGGTTCAAGTAAAATAAAATAATTTAGAGATCTTAAAGTTATGGTCTCTTGAGAGTAGGTTGAGGGCACGATTAGAGAATGAATTAGATTTACTCGATTAGAAGGTCATGACAGTAATTATAGGGCCGAGAAGGAGGGCGAGGAGTTTAGGATGAAGATATAACAATATCGAGCGAGAATGGTCATAGTCAATAGGAAGGCTAGAGGAAGTTCTAGTATAACGCCTTCGTCCTTCTAAAATAGGTGAAGGCAAAAGCAATATAGAGTTCGAAGGAGATGTTATCGAATATAAATACGTGATTCAAGAACGATCGAATAATTTCAAGAAGGAATTGCCAAGGCAGGCGCGGATGGGACTCTAGAGGACAAGTTTAGCTATGTCCCAATCCACGTAGAACGATAGATAAAAGCGAACCAAAGTGCACTCGGTTGATCAGACCATAATGCACCGGTTCTGATTAGACAATATGCTAGTGAGCGCGCTCAATAGCATAAGTCATGAACAAAACTCGATAAATGGATGAGTTTGCAAAACTAAATTATAGTAGCAACATTAGTCAAGGTGGTAAAATATAGGCACAAGTTTAAGATTGAAATAAGGAACAAATATGAATAGTCTAAGAGTCCTAGGAATCTAAGTCCTATACTATCATTCTACGGTTTTATTGACCAAGGCTTGGTCGACTAAATGGGTTAGGGCCCTCTAAACTTAAGGGATTGCTAGGTCATAAGGTAGTCTACCCAACTTAAATAATTAAACTAATGGTGTTTTGGGACAACTAACTAGTAGGGTTAATTTCTAGCAAGCACGAAGGGAGATAAGAATAGGGGTGGAAGCAAGCAAGATGCAATTGATAAGTCAAACGGTAGATAAAATCAAGGAAGAGGTCAAGTATGTGGATGAGATCCTAGACTTCTAATCCTATTCGCAGGCTTGCTTGGTACGGTAAAGTAACCAAACAATTTATCTTGACCTGCATGGGCCACCACAAAAACATGTAACGCCCCAGTCCCAAAATACGTAGGACTAGGAACGTAGACATGCCAGCTGTATTCATACGAAGTATACTCCAATATATGGAAACCTCATATGAATACATAAGCTGTAAAATGCAGTAGAACCACAACTAATCTCATCCACACAGAATAAATGAATAAAAGATCATATAATAAAAATAAATTTGTCTTGATACAATATGTCGGGCGGAGACAAATCTACTACCAACAAAATAAAGAAAAGTACATAGAAAATGAAATGAGTGGCGAGCGAAGCAAAGACATTCCAAATGCAATCATCCTCGAGGAAATAGCGACGAACGCGACTAGAGCTAAAGCACCTGCGAAAAGACAATAGCACACACCTGGCAAGACAACCAGGTCCTCAGAGGGACGTAACAAGACACATAATAGCATGCCATATAAACTGAATAAATATTGCTCAAATAAATAAGTAAATCGAATTATAACATATTCTAATACGTACCTACTGAACGAGCGTACCATCCCCCCAACCAAACAAGGACAGGAGATGGTAAACTAATTCACGGTAACGTATCTTCCCATGCTATGAATCCAATATGGTATTCGGACCCCAACAAGGCTCAATACCTTCTCATCGAAGTAGTAAGTCATACCTACAACCAAACAAGGACAAGATGTGACGAACTAATTCGCGATAAGTTATTGTTCCAAGCCACGGTCAGATACAAGTACCCAAACCAAAAGTACTCGTACCTAAGGATAGGGTAGCCTACCATTCTAAGTGAAATGTTGTTAAGAACAATCCTTCCTACGCATGGGCCCTGGCTGAATAGGATCGACGTAGTCCTCCTTTGGGCACCAGAGGCCCCAGCAGGAAGAGCATGGGTCATCAACCCCGTATCTCCAGCGGAGAGTTCGGGTCACAAGGGAAGTGCATCGAAGCCCATACGCTAAGGAATTGTCCTCCCTACCCAATGCCTACTGTGTTGTATCCACAACACAAACCACTATAACCGCTAAGTCAAACTAGCATGCAACTTCTATTAGCGGTTATTCCTATCGCACGGCTTGTACGTACTGGTGGCCAGCCAATCACGCACTTCCGTGTTCTACATGCGATACACAACTTCGTGTTTACAATGTGTCAAGGCCAATGAATGCAACACACGAGGTGGTCCCTTAAATCTAGGTTTAATTTATAAGAAAAATAATACACAGCAGAAAATATAATGAACAGTAAGTTCTAACAGTTATGCCATGTATCACAATTTTTGCATAAAGAAAATAAATAGTGCATGAAATATGAGCTAAAATAAATAAACAGCTAATGGCAAGGTGTCTTGCCTGGTAGGACGCCTGGTGTGCAACGATAATCAAGATGGCACGATCTGTAACTTTGGTGTAACAATTATGCTAGGTGACCTCTGATGTCGGCACGGTCGGTTCCATTGGGTCCAGGACGGTTAAATTGGTTAGGGTTGACATAAGGTAGACCAAGATTGGTCGAGAAAAAAGGAAAAGGAGGATAGTCATGGACAGAAGGATTATCGAAGGTAATTCATATAAACATATATTTAGAACTATTTATGAAAATATTTCTATATAAAAAAAATTTATTCTGCCAGTTAAAATACTTTAAATAAATAATTTGAAACTTCATAAAGTTAGTTTTGGGTCAAAACTAAAATTTAACTAGATAGACAAATATTATAATACTATTCTGAAGGTCAGAAAGCTATAAAAAATAATAGAAGATAATATAATAATATTTTAAGATTTTAAAATCTGATTTGGAAATCAAGACCAGCCAATACTATAATTTTTATTACAAATAAAATTTTAGAAGCTTATACATATATATATTTTAAAAGAAAATTTATAATAACGAAAATCTTAATACTATAATGGTAACTAATGTTATACTAATAAAAAGTAGTTTATTTACAGTATAAAAAATCTAGCAAGAGTTCTAAAGTATTTTTCATCATTATGTACAACACAATAAAACAAAATATTAAGTAAACTAACACACACACCAAAAAAAACAATCACTCCAATCAGGAGAAAATATAAACAAGGATAATTAATATTAATAACCAAAAGAAAACAAAGAAAGAAAAAAATAATAATAAAAAAAAGGAAAAAGAATGTGTAGCAGCTTGGCTTTGTGGCCTGTGCTGCTCCAGTTAAAAGAAAAAATAGAAAGGTCAAGGAGAGAGAGAGAGGAAGGGGAGGGCGATCGGAATGGGGGTGAGCGGAAAGAAGAGTCGGAGGGGTAGGCGGCCAGGGGCGGCGAAGGGCAGGCCGGAGGCGGCGCTGCAAGGCGGAGGGAAGAGAAGAAGGTCGGAGAGAGGGGTTGAGCGGGGATCGGTGCGGCGACGAGGCTAGGCGGAGCTCGCGGCCAGGCGGGAGGAAGGGGAGAGCGGCGGCGAGCGCTGGGCGGAGCTCGCGGCCAGGCGGTGGAGAGGAAGGGGGTCGGGAGGCTGGTGACTCACGACGGCTAGGGTTTGTGGTCGGGCGGCGGTGTTGATGGGGCGGCGGAAGTGTAGAGGGCCAGTCGACGGCTGTGCGGAGGAAAGAGGAAGGGCGGGGTCCGACGATGGTGCGCCAGCAGGGTGGCTCGCCGGCGGAGATCTCCGGTCAGGCGGCGGAGCGCTGGGCTCGCGGGAGTGAGGTGGAGGATGGGGGTTTGGGCGAAGCTGCCGGAGGTGACTCACGGAGGAGGAAAAAAGGGTCTCTGGAGACTGGCTCCGTGCAACCCCGGTACGGGCGGCGCTCGACGTCAGGGCTGCTCGTCAGCCGGTATGGCGTCACACCGGAGAGATCGACGTCGGCGTTGCAAATATGGATGACGGCGGCATGGCGCAGGTCCACAGGGAGGCGCGGGAACGTTGCCGAGAGGAGGAGAGCGGCGTCGCTGAGTTGCCGACGGATCTGGCCGGAACAGGTACGTAATTGTGGTGATGGTTGTTCATGATTTTTTGTTTTAGTAGTGGCGGGGTTTGTTGGCCGGTGAACAGGGGTGGCGGGTTTGGCAAGTCTGCGGTGGTGTGGTCGGGTCTGGGGTTTGAAGTGCTGGTGGTGTTGATTACTGGTGGTGGCGGCGGAGTAGGTGATTGGTGTTAGGTGTTTGGGTTTGGCCGGATTGCAAGGAATTGCTCGAGGAGAGCGGGGGAGTCGTGGGTGGAGGTGTTTGCTGGATGGTGAGGAGGAACGGGGATTGGTCGGAGTTAGCTAGGATAGACTTAGTCTTTGATTGTGTCGGGGGTGTCCGACACGGAGAATAATGTAATTTGTAAATAATGGAATAAGATTGGAATGACACCCGGGGTCGGACCCGAGGCCGCCACGGCTGACACGGAAGAGATGGACACCGGCACGAGGCACGTACACTTTGTAGAATAATTTGTGGAGACAATTTGGTAGATGATAAAAATAAATTGGAGGAGTACCTGCCTATTTATAGGATGTGGGAATTCCCAATAAGATAAAGATTAGGATATTTAAAACCCAATTTTAGATAGTTTGCAATTTAATTTAAAATCAATCCAAATACAAATCAAAATCCAAATCCAAATTCAAAGCCAATTTAAATCTAGTTTAGATTCTATCCTTTAATTTAAAATCAATTAGGATAACTCAAATTCAAATATAGATATTCATCTACTATTTAAAATACATCCATAAATCAAATCAAGTTTTAAATTGCTATAAAAATTTTAAAATATGTTTTCAAAAAATATTATAATAATAATTTCAAAAATTACCTTATTATTAAAAATAACTAATAATTGATTATGAGCTATGTACGCATAATTATTTATAAATAATTATGCTTTTCTAGTAAATAATGAAATATAATTTATTATTAATAAATACTAGAAGGAAAGGCTTACAATAACTAACTTAGGAATTTGGCAAAAATAATAATTATATATTATCTTGAAACTATAAAAATAAAATAAAAATATTTTTCTAAAAATATATACGCTCGCACATATTCGCATTCGTCGAGCAATTACGAAAGACGAACCTTCGCACACGACGTACAATACGATTACGTGACGTACAATACAAAATTTTAAATCAGTACTAAATTTAATAATAAAAAAAATAGTAGAAATTTTTAGGGGTTTTACACAAAGTTCGCTGATGGAAGAGGAGTCATCGTTTGTCTGTACGTGGACGACATGCTAATCCTAGGTACGGATATAGGCTGTGTCACAGAGACAAAGAAGTTCCTCTCAACCAAGTTCAGTATGAAGGACTTGGGGGATGCAGATGTCATCTTGGGCATAAAGATCATCAGGACAGACACTGGAGTAGCGCTGTCACAATCTCACTACATTGAGAAGATGCTCACACGCTATGGGTATAAGGATCTTCCAGGGATCGATACGCCATACAGGTGTGATCAGAAGCTGAAGCCAAATTTAAGGAAAAGCGTCAGGCAGCTGGAGTATTCTAGCGTTATCGGAAGTTTGATGTACGCAACCACTGCCACAAGGCCTGACATAGCTTTCGCCGTGGGAATGCTGAGTCGATTCACAAGCAACCCAGGGGTTGAGCACTGGAAATCTGTGAAGCGGGTGATGAGATATCTCAAGAAAACTCAGACATATGCACTGCACTACAACGGGTATCCGACAGTAGTAGAAGGCTTCAGTGATGCTAGCTGGTGTTCAGAGGTGGAAAGCGAGAGATCCATAGGTGGATATGTCTTTTCCTTGGATGGAGCTGCTATATCGTGGAAGTCGAAGAAGCAGACTATACTCTCTCGTTCCTCCATGGAATCTGAATTCTATGCACTTGAAACTGCAGCAGATGAAGTAGAATGGCTTCGGGAGCTCATGTATGATCTTCCAGTGGTTGGGGCTCAGATACCGGCGATACCGATATACTGTGACAACCAGGCGATTGCGGCGGTGGAATCAAATGACCTCTTCAACGGAAAGAAGAGGACTGTGCGGTTGAAGCACAGGGCAGTACACGATCTTATCAAAAGAGGTGTAATTGCAGTGGTTGATGTTCGGAGTCAGGAGAACCTGGCAGATCCGTTCACAAAGGGCCTCAACCACCAGTTGGTCGATGACACAGCTTGTAAAATGGGCTTGAAGGCATTCTGATAGTGTGTCTTTGTAATCCTACCATAAAGTTTTATGCTATTAGTTCAAAGAGAAATCTACTAGGCATCTAACTTTTGGTTCAAAGGAGGATCACAGACTGGGAAACTATCAGGTAACAGTGGGTACTTGTTCTCTGGAACATGGAAGGGATACGGACCCATAACCACTGTTGTCTACTATGTATTTTTCTGCAGAAAAATAGTTCCTGTGGAAGGTTGGCTTAAACGCCTTAATGAGTTCTCAGGCAGAGTGAATGCCTGGTGTGCTTTACAGGAAGCACGGTAGAGCATCACTACAAGGAGTGAAACTCCATGCTACAGTGGGGTGACTCCACCGTGAGGTTCCCAGGTAGGGGTAATGCCTCGGCTTTGCAAGCCTAGTCACAGCGGCGTAGTACCGCAAATAGGCAGGTAGCCTAATGCTGTATGACGTAATTAAAGAGTTGTAGACAGCACTACAAAGGGGAGGATAGCCCCATATTACAGTGGCACGACACCACGATGAGGTACCCAGGTAGGGGTAAAGCCTCGGCATTGCAAGCCATGTCGTTGCGGCGTAACACCGCAAGGAAGCCTTAGGCTTCATGCTGGGTAGTTTGGCACTACAAAGAGGCTTGTGACCTCATGCTACAGTAGTATGACACTACGATGAGGTTTCCAGGTAGGGGTAATGCCTCGGCTTCAGGCCATGTCATAGCGGCGTAGCACCGCAAGGAAGCGCAAGGCTTCATGCCATATCTCTTTAATAAAGAACTCACCTATAGTGTATGGAAAGAGATATCAGGCCGTCTCTTGAGGGTAAACTTGTAGACGCCCAAAATTATACACTGAAACCAGGCTGGCACAGGGCCTTTAATGTGCAGCCAGAAGCACACGTAACTATACTTTGTGAGTGGGAAGAATTACAATTGTGGTGCAGAATTCAAGGCATAGTCTATTCTTGTATCACATTGTTATTTAACCCATGCGGGAAGATTCAAGTCGTCAGCGACATCTATCCTAATGCAAAATAGACAGTTACTGTGGGGAACGCTCAACCCTGGACACATATATATGTTGTGATATGTGGGGGATTATTGGTGCTTTCTTTACATGGAGAGAGCTTGCTCTCAACATGCCTTATAAATTTTAGTCCCACATCGGAAATGTACCATGAGTTATCTCAACATATATACTTGGGTGTGTTGTTGAGAGATGCACATGGGGTGGTGACCCTAAGGAGGGAACCATATGGGTAATTTTACAAGGAGGTAAGAATAAGGCTCCAAGGATTAAGCATTAATGCTTTTGTCATTCTCTTGGATTAATTCCATTCGGAGCTAAGCCCCAAAGGGGCTTAGCGACTCGGACTCGGACTCGGACTCGGACTCGGGCTCATGAGGCGTAATGTGGCATTTTGTTGGCGCACTTTGTACTTAGCACGTCAGCAGTCATGCGGTCTTTATGCGGCTCATATGCGGCCATACGGTCTTATGCGGCATGCGGCTCATATGCGGCCTCATGCGGCCATGTGGCCATGCGGCTCATGCGGCACATGCGGCACATGCGGTCCATGCGGTCCATACGGCCCATGCGGTCCATGCGATCCATGTGGCCCATGCGGTCCATACGGCCCATACAGACCATGCGGTCCATGCGGCTCATGCGGTCCATGCGGCCATTAGGCTCATGCGGCCAGGCTGCTGCTGCTGTCGCATGGAGGGATCTGCTGACTGTGCAGATTATAAATCAGTAATGGAAAGGCTGAATCAATGCGAATAAATCAGATCCTATCTTTGTGGGATTTGAATTAATTCAGATCCTATCTTTGTGGGATTTGAATTAATTTCGTGGGATTTGAATTAAATCTCATTGCTATCTTTTGGGATTTGATTCAATCTTTCCATAACTGAAGAGGCGGCTAGGGTTTCCACCCTCTCTCTATAAATACTTTCTTCTGGCCTCCTTTGTGACTACTACGAAAATTATAAGTCAGAAAAGGAGAAAGAGAGAGAGTTGCTGTCGCCGTTGCAAGTCCATTAGAGGAGTCAGAACAGAGGTGGCTTCGAACGTTCCACAAGTTCTTCAAACTTGCTGGTTCCTGGAAGCAGATCGTGTGGGGCGAATCTTGCTTTGAGCAACGGTGTTTTGACACCCCAGCATTGTTCTTCTTCTTATCTCTCTCTAGTTTTATTGTAACTCGTTCTGTCCCAATTGCAACACGTTTGCAAGAAAGAACGAGAGATCTTCTCTTCTCTTTTTTCCCTCCTTCAGATTGCAATTTGGCTATTTGTTTTATTGTACCACCGTAGATCTTGAGTTTGATCACTGCAAAGTTTTGTGTGACTTTTTCATCTTTGATCAAGCCCCGGGAATAACACAACCATCTCCATAATGGTTCGGAATCCCAGTTGAGTCATAATTTCATGAAACTCTTCTTGGGCAGTAATATCTAGAACTGGAACATCTACCACTTCCTCGATACCACTAGGAACTTTGTTAATGATCTCTTCCAGTAGCACTTCCTCCTCAACTACAAGAGAAGCCACTTCATTATCTGATGGGTTATAAACTTCCTCATCATTCACTTCCTCTCCAATGGTAAAAACCTCATAAACTTCATACATAGATGTAGAAGAATCGGTGGTTCCTCCGTTCTTTATTACATTCTCAACCTCCATATGCAATCGTATTTCTTTCACACATATTCCATCAGACACCAAAACCTCATACTTTGGACCTCCACGTTGTCACGTACTTAGTATTTTTGCCTACGCTTCGACCAGTACGACGCACATGCTTCCTACTAGAAGACCCGTGCCAGCCATCTTCAAATGATTAGCTAGATCACTAAGGCAAATAAGAACAATGTGGAGCAAACGAGAGAGAATGGAAGATTGAAAACTTTACTATACTAGAGAGAGTTTATAACTTTTTGGGTAGTAAGGAACGAATGAGCCTCACAATTATTTATAAGGCCACAAAGGGATTACATGAACTGTCACGTCCCAGTTTTGCAGAACTGGTCATCCTCACTTGGGCGTGATATCGTGCGAGCCTAAGTTGCGCTAGCATAAGGCAAATACTAAAACGACCGATTGAGCAACTAAACAACAGAGTCACACATAAGTCCCGAAGCAGAAAAGATGAAGCAACACGGATAATACACAAAATGAAAACTCTTTATTGATATTCAACATAATTACAAAGGGCACAAAGCCATTATTACAATCGCTCAAGATCAAGATCTCTATGAATACAATTACTCAGCTCTCTCACATTTTTAACACAAAAGAATCATGCCCTTAGGCTTACAACTTAAAGATGGCGATGTCCATACATTATGTCCCATATAGTAAAGACTTCAACATGGCCGCATGCCTGCAATTGCCAAGGAAACTTCATGTCTCGATGGATCCAAGCAAGCTTCGTACCGAACAAGTTGCTACCTGAAACGTGCCAACAAACTGTGGGAATATCAGTACATTGAATGCACTGGTAGGGAGCCTCTCGCCCACCCATACAAAACTAACACGTTATTTTAGCGAGTGCACACTATAGTTTTAGTGGTCTATCTAATCTTACCTTAGGTTTCATTACATAAACTACACATTCTACTAGTGTCGCAACATCATGGTCATGGCATAAAACCCATTTGTGTAACAATATCGTGGTTGTGCCTCGCAACATACTGTAAACTTACCCATACTTACTTTCTAGCCTACCCAGTTTTAACACAACAGTACAGTTATAACATAAGGATGTCAGACTACTAAACCATACACCACATATTGTGCCACGAAGCACGTGTCTTTGCTGAAGCCAAATCTTAGACTGATTATTTTTATGTCGTGCATCTACTCTTGACTCAATCTATGACATATATGTATATTGTCGCTATCACGCCGACTCAATCTATATGAAGGTCACTAGCATGACAAGCTATTCGTAGACGATATAGCAAACGGGAACAATTTGAGTGTGAGGTACAGACTCCACCGAAGGTCCTGCAGCTGTATTGTGACGTACACTTCAGACTCGGTCACATACCTCGGAAGGACGCACAATACCTGTTATTCTTCATAGGCCGACATGATCCCAGTGCCCTAGTGGTCGTTCGATGAACTCAAATCTTATGCATAAGTTGTCCAATGACCATGCAAATATGTCAAATCCCTATTTTAGAAATAGGTATATGACCGTATTTTTATATTTGTATGATTTTAAATTTTGTATATTTTTAAATATTATTATTTTGGATCTTGATATGCCTTGACTATTGAGCTATGATTTTCATTTGATTCCTATTATTAGTGTTGTTACAATTATTATTATTATTATTATTATTTTTGTATTTGATTCAATTCCTATATCTACCCTCCCAAAGGAAACCCCAACCCTAAAATCTAACTCTCCTCTCCTTCACTCCCCTCTCAGCCGCCAGCTCTCCCCCCCAAAACCTAACCCTAGCCCTAAGCCTCTCTCCCCCGCCCCTCAGCTCACTCTCCCTTAGCTCTCTCTCTCCCCCGAGCCTACTCTCCTTTTCCACCCTCACTCTCCCATTTGCTCTCTCTCTCTCGTTCTCCTCTCTCTCCCTCTCGTTTCTGTCTTCGGCCCGGCCACCAGCCACCATGACCTCCACCAACACCCACGAGCACCACCACCTTCACCATCTCCCCCATGACCACCACCATCTTCGCCGCGGCCACCGCCGGCCGCCACGACCACCGTCGCCACCATCATCGTCATCTTCAGCACAACCACCATTTCCAGCCACCACTGCTCCCATCTCCTCCGTCCCCTCTTCCTGGAGCCGCCACCACCATGGCCTCCTTCCCCTCTACTTCAGCCAGCATCGCCCTCGCCATCGTCGCCGTCTCCGATTTTTCCTCCTCCCATTTCCTGGCTCAGCGTGGCGCTGCTGCCTCCCTTCGTCGGGAGCCACGACCCGCCTGGCCGTCGCCTACCTCGACAGTACCCTCGCCTCTGCGTCTCCTTTCCCTCTCTGTTCTTCTCCGGCGCGGCTCTTGTCGCTGCTGTCCCCTCCGTCGGAGCCCGACCGACCCCGGTGAGCTCCTCCGCCCTTTCTTTCTCTCCTCCTCGGGTAGTGTGCTGCCTCGAGCAGCACACCCTCGGGGTGCGAGTCCCTCATTTTACGTACGTCTCGGGAAACGAGCCCTCAAGCTCCGTGCACGCCTCGAGCAGCGGGACGCTTTGGGCCCCGCGCTGCTCGGGTTATGTGTCGTCTCGATACGCATACACCTTGGTGTACGTGCTGCCTCGGTTCTCGTGTCGCCTCGATTCGTGTGTTGCCTCGGGCAGCGGGACGCTTCGAGCCCCGCGCTGTCTCGGGCACCGTGTTATCTCGGTTTGCATGTTGTCTCGATTCTAGTGTCTCGGCCTTTGTGCTAACTCGATTTTAGTATCGCTTCGATTTGTGTGCATGCGCTGATTTACGCACCGCCTTGATTTGCGTGCTCGCTTCGATTTACGTGCCGCATTGGTCTTTGTGTCGTCTAGATTCACGTACACGTCTCGATTTGCGTGTTGCGTGATTCGTGCACCATCTTGATATTCGCGATCCCTCGGCCTACGTGTACCTCTCGATTTACGTGCACGTTGTCTCCTGTTCGTCTCGATATTCGAGTCATCTCGATTCTCGTACGCATCTCGATATACGTGCGTGTCTCGATTTGCGTGCCCGTATCGGTCCGTGTGCTTCGGTTTTCGTGCCAGATCCCTGCGCTGCTTGCGGGACCCGTACGGTATAGCCTCGTGCCATTCTTCGTGATTTTGTCATTATTTATTATTTAATTCTAATGATTGTTTATTGTGTGTTCTGAGGATCTTGATTGGCGTGCTAGCTTGGATCGTGACTGCCGAAGACTTGCTTACCTAGCCGAGCCCTCTAGGCAAGTATCCCTTGCTCATCGACGGATCTTGCCCTCTCTCTCCTGGAATTTCATTAGATTTAATTAATTTGTACTTGTAAATTTTATAACCATGGTTAGTGTAGCCTAGTAGTAGATCTGCCATGATAATAACTTAGGATAGCTTGGTCCGATACCGGGATATACCGTATCGGACAACTCGGATGGGTCATCCACACCTCCGAGGACACGAACACGACTCACATGTATGGATTATCCCTGTATGCCTCGTGTCCGACTCGCGGTCGGGTAACGGCTTGGCGAACTATTCTTGTGGCTGTGATTGCGCTTGGATTAGAATTACGAACATGTGCTGTGATGCGCCCTGCGAGGCGGTTATTCTATTATTATGCATGTTGGCTTGGCGCCCAGTACGCATTGTAGCACTGCTGGAAGCCGGGACTTAGTGGTCTCGGCTATCGATTGATTTCCAGTACACATCGTAGTGCTGCTGGAGGCCGAGACTTAGTGTTCTCGGCTATCGACTTGTTTCCAGTACGCATCATAGTGCTGCTGGTAGCTGAGACCTAGTGTTCTCAGTCTGCGATTCTACGGCGGGTTGCGCCGAGTGGATTTTAGCCCCAACTCGCTGGGAGCTCCTGTCCAGAATACAGAGGAGACTCTGCCGGATTCTTCCAAAATTCCCGATCGGGAATTTGGTTCGAAGGATTGGGCAGAACCAATCCTTTGGTTTGCTGGACTAGGCTCGTGCCAGTTCACCTTGGTATGGTATACCTGATCCCATTGCTTGCTAGGTAGACTCCAGACTAGATCAGTCGCCTAGCTTCTGATCTGTCTTGTCCGTCGGATAGCGTAAGGAGAGCGGTTCCACTCGGGAGACGGTCTGCAACCCTGGTCCTTGTTTGGTTTAAGGGTTGTAGATTTGCTCCAGAGCGGTCCGTGTAATTCTTGCCACTTCCGGCGATATTTATTACCGGACTCGTCCATTGACCCTTCATCCTAGGGATTGTCCTAGTCTAGTCAGATAAAGCTGGCAGTTGTCCTATGTATTGGGAATTGTGACTTGTGGATATGACTGAGGATTGAGTATAGTACGATCTCGGGATATTGACTTGGGGGATCTATGTGGATTTCTTGGATTTTGGTGATTTCGAATATTTTGGGGAACAAGGAGAATATCGAGGGTATTATTATATAATTTTTACTCGACTTCCCAAACGCCCAAAA
This sequence comes from Iris pallida, assembly GCA_029216955.1. Taxonomy (NCBI): domain Eukaryota; kingdom Viridiplantae; phylum Streptophyta; class Magnoliopsida; order Asparagales; family Iridaceae; genus Iris; species Iris pallida. Next base: position 4,257,362 of record JANAVB010011395.1, read on the forward strand.
CCTGGTACCTTTGTGTATTCCGGTAGTTGGGGAACCTGGTTTGATTGCTGTGTCTTGGTAGTTGAGGGGCTTGTTTTCTAGTGGCTTGTGATCTTTGACTTGGAGGATTCTTGTGAGTCAGAGGGCCTAGCATTGTTAGGGGAATGAGCTTGGTATTTGGTGGTTGTCTTTATTGAAGTGATATTCACTCTATCATGGATGGGAGACCCTTGCTAGATTGATCTGGTGGATGGACCGACTTGATGATTTGAGTTGTAGGTTCCCATGTGTACTTGAGAGACTATTATAGTAGAGATTCCGATCTTGTACCCAACTTGATATCCATGTCACGATTTGGGCATGTGACTTCTTATGACTGATAGGTTTGACCTTGTTCCTGGTATTACACGATGACCTGGACCTGTCTTGATTCTTAATTAGTGGCCCGTAGAGGTGCACTCCTGACTAGCATTTTGGACTTAACAGTAAAACCTGGCATGTATACTCTTGATTCTTGATAGTGGCCCATGGTGGCGCACTCCTGACTAGTACTCGACATGACATGTTTACTCTCGATCGCTGTTGCGACAGCCCGTCCTGACTTGCTAAGTATGACCTTGTCTTGACACCGTGGTTGATTTTCCTGATTGTGCTTGTAGAAACTACCTGTCTCGTCTTACATCATGTCTAGGACATGGATTCCTGGTTACCACGGTCAGGAATTCATAATAAATCTGACTAGGTTAACAACTAGATTGATCAAGTAGCTCATATAGATCGAGGTATTCCGGCTACAGGCAATCCGGTTATCTGGGTGCTCATGTGGACTTGTAGCCTGCCGTCGAGTAGGGCACATTTCCAGCCCACTGTCATATGGGGCACCCCTCCAGCTAGCTATTAGGGTACATTTGTCTTCCGGGCGATGTACCCACTATATATATTCGTCCTGGATAACCTGGATAGTCTGCAGGGCTTGTGGCTATAGGAATACCTCAACTGCATCTTGTTAGTAATTAAGCCTGTGATAACCCTAGTTAGCTAATAATAGCAAGCCGTAGGCATTGTGTGGCCGCTTGTCCTTCTGTGTTGTTTGGCTTGTTGCCTGCTAGCCAGCTGATATTGATTTCCAGCTGGCAATGCAGGTGTTAGTGGATGCTAGGGAGACTGTGATTGTTCCCAGATTATCTGAGACCGAGCCGGGGGATCTTCCAGACTTGACTTGGAGGGTGTGCTTCAGTTCCAGACCATGCTAGGAACTGTGGGAAGGTATACTTGTCTACATTATTATCCTGTACTGTAGATTCCAGATTTTCATATGAGTATTTCCTGTTTTTCATATGATTATCTCTCTTGATATTATTTCATTGTGATTTACCTGTGGATATGAGATCGGATTTAGGCCATAGATTGATTGCATGCTAGGATACCCAACCAGACTTGACAGTCGCCATCACCGTATAGCGTATTCGTACCTTATACGGTGTAGCTGGCCGTGTACGTCTCCGTATTCCAGAACTGGGGCGTGACAAAATGTCGACTCAACTTACCATAATTCAGAACCATTCATCATCTTTACTTTCCAATATCCATGCCGCTCCCAAAACTAGGGACTGCTTTTCGGTGACAAATAGTCATGAGAACTTTTTATGTTTCCATACTTTTCTGACTTAAACTTAGGACCGACTATTTGGTAGCCCTCATGTTCAATTTAAACAACTGTGTTTCATGCAGTACCACCAATCAAGTCATACATATATGACAAGCCTTGAAATGGTGGGAACGTGTATGCTATGACTAGCATTGAGACTGTGGGAACGTGTCTGCTGTAAGAAGCCTTTAACCAATGGAAACGTGCATTTCAATCGTGGGAACATATAGACTATGATAGCAAGTCGATAGTCTATGTGGTAGCATAAGATGTTGACACAAAGTCACAGTCAACCAAATATTGACTACATTGACCAAATAATACTTGTATTAATTCAATACGACACACGACGACTGCATTCAGTTCAAGACAGATGACAGCTCAGTCTTCAGCTCTCAGTGTGTTCTGGAGTCTGTATTTTATGATTTCATTGAGTCTAGATTTATGTACTCTGAGTTATGCTGAGCTCTTGGAACTTAGTCTACAAGCCTACCCAAAAATCCCAAGCTCCACCAAAACCAAATTGCCCACAAGTCCCTCTTAGGACCATTCTGTGCTCTGGAGACAGAGTTCGGGCCGAACTCTGCCTCCACACAGAGTTCGGGCCGAACTCTGTCCCCTAGAAATCAGGAACCCTAATTTTAGGGTTAGCTGTTTGCTAGCTGTCCAACGGCCAAATTTTTGAATTTCCTTACCCGAATTCTGGCCGAATTCTGTCCCTAAAATCAGTATAAATAGGGCATGAATTATCTCATTTTGAATCACTCAATCTTCTCTTCTCTTCTCTCCTACAAGCTCTATAAGCCATACCCTTCTCATCTACTAGCCACAAGCCTCCTAAGTCTCGAGTGCTCAGCATCTCTCATTTAGGATTCTTGTGCAAGAGTGAAGAAATCGCTTGGACAATTCCAGGCAATCGCCACTGCGATTCTCTGTAAGAAGTTGACGTGCTCTTCTGAAGTAAAGGCACGGGTTGTAAGCTACTATTTCACAAATAGTGGATTTAATCCTGAGCTAGAGTTCTCAGGCCTGGACTAGTCCTCCACGAGGGAAACCAGGTTAAAATTGCTGTGTTTGCGTATGCTCTCTTGTCTTTCATTTACATTCCGCATTTTACTCTGATTATTCATTGTTAGTGAAAGAGTTATTTTTTAATTGGTCATTATACATATATACTTTATTCACCCCCCCTCTAGAGTTGCCAAACTGTTCTTTAATTGGTATCAGAGCTCTGTTCTCTTTATAAGGACTAACATCCTAAGAGCTGATCCATGGCAACCACACAATCCTTGATCTCCAATCATGGTGAAGGACAGTCCACTCATAGGCCTCCCCTATTTGATGGGACTAACTACACATATTGGAAAACAAGGATGAGTTTTTATCTGAAGTCTCTAGACTTTGACCTGTGGACTGTCGTAACTGACGGTTACAAAAAGCCCGCCAGAATAGTTGTCGATGGTGACCTCATTGAGAAGCCACACGACAAATATTCTGTCGAGGAGAAGAAACAGGCAAGTCTAGATGCTAGGGCTATTAATGCTTTATTCTGTGCTATAGACAGGAACGAGTTTAACAGGGTCTCTACATGCACCACTGCTCATGAAGTATGGAGACTTCTGGAAGTGACGCATGAAGGAACCACTCAAGTCAAGGAATCAAAGATAAGCCGTCTCACTCAAGAGTACGAAGCCTTTAAGATGAAGCCAAATGAGACGATCACTCAAATGTTTACAAGATTCCTCGACATCATCAACCCGTTATCCTCGCTTGGTAAGCAGTACTCAAACCATGAGAAGATCCGCAAGCTACTCAGAGGGTTACCAAAGATTTGGAACCCTAAGGTGACAGCCATCATAGAAGGAAATGATCTCACAAGTATGTCTATGGAGACTTTGATGGGCAAGCTCATGACTCACGAGCTTGACCTCAAGGACTTCGAAGAGCCTGCTCCGAAGACCAGGGAGATAGCACTCAAAGTCCATCGACGAAAGGTTGATCACGATGAGACTGAAGACGATATCTCAGATGATGAAGACCAAGCTCTCATGGTACGTAACTTCAAGAAATTCCTTCGCTTCAATCAAAGAAAGAAGGAACCACAAGAAGACGATGAAGAAGAGCCAACTTGCTATGGTTGCAAAAAGACTGGACACGTCAGAAGAGACTGTCCGCTCTTAAAGAAGAGCAACCGGTATGAAAAGCCCTACAAGAAGAACTCATCAAAAAGATATGCCAACACAAGCATCTGGCATGAAAGCGAAGCAAGTGACTCCGAGGAAGAAAAGAACTCTCCTCAAGACAAAGCAAATGTTTGCCTCATGGCAAATTCCACCAAGGTATCAAACGAAACTTTAGATGACTTCTCTTTTGATGAACTTGGCGATGCTTTCACCGATTTACTTGATGATCACAAAAAGGTTATCGGTAAATACAAGCATGCCAAGGACAAAATCAAAAGTCTAGAAGATGAGATACAAAGAATTTCCTTGGTTCTTAATAATGTTAGAAACACATCTCCCACAAATGACACTGATGAAGTATCCAAGCTTAAATTAAGCTTACATGATGCTGAAGCACGCATTGAGCAACAAACTCAAGACATCACTACTCTCAACACATTGCTTGCTGAAGAAAAGAGTAGACACAAGATTTCTATGACTAAGATTTATGGCTTAAATATTAAGGTTGATGAATTACAAGCTGTTTCTAAAAGATTAGAAATCAAATTGGGAAAACAGGTTGCTAAACCTCAAACCCAATCACATGAGCACAACACCACTCATGCTAGTCAACCACATCACCCTCATACAGCACATAACCATGCATTTATATACACAAACTTTCACAAACCGCATGCACGTAAAAATACTCCCCATACTCATCATATTGCACAAAGACACAACCAATATCACTCTACACATAGACAAAGTCATCATACCATACCTCATCAACATGCCATGCCACGTAGACAAAATCATCATGTTATGCCACATAAGCAAAATCATCATATCATGCCACAACATCACACTATGCCGTATAGACAATTTCAGCATGCCACTCCTCACAGTCAATATCATCATGCTATGACACACAGACATAATCATCATGTAACTCACTCTAAGCATAGTCATCATTACCATGCTAACTCTCCAAATCATCCTCATCCTGTTGCTCATAGATATCATTCTCATGCTCCCAGTATAAATAAAAATGCCATCTGTACTTACTGTGGAAAACATGGACACATCTCACCACAGTGTAGAATTAGAAGACTGGTAGACAAGAAAATATATGCTTGGTTTCCAAAAACTAACTTTTCAGGACCCTCGAGAAAATGGGTACCAAAGGTCACATCTACTCTTGATGTAGGTGGACCTTTCCTCCTCAACTGAGAGTAAGTGGATTCTCGATAGTGGATGCTCGCGACATATGACGGGAGACGCAAATCTTTTTGCATCACTATCGATAAAAAGAGAAGGATACGTATCCTTCGGTAACAATCTCAAAGGGCACATAATAGGTAACGGTATCATTGGTCATCCTCCTTCTCCTGTTATAAAGGATGTCTGCCTAGTGACCGAGTTGAAGCATAACCTGCTCAGCATTAGCCATCTTGCTGATCATGGATATGATATTAACTTTGGACAAAACTGTTGCTACATCTACGATAGGTCAACAGGAGACATTGCTTTTGAAGGGAAAAGAGAGGACAATATATATATTTTCTATCTCTCTATAAATACTAACAATGCAGGTAGATGTTTATATGCCCACAAAGACGAACGACTACTTTGGCACCAGCGTCTCGGTCATGCCAACATGGATGCTATATCCAGGCTTTCTACCAAGAAGCTAGTGAGAGGATTGCCTGACATCACATTCAAAAAGGACACGGTATGTGCCGAATGTGAACTAAACAAGGCAACTAAATCCTTATTTCATTCCATCAACTCTGTAAGTACTACTAGACCCTTGCAATTACTCCATATGGATTTATTTGGTCCTAGTAGAATAGCTAGTCTTGGTGGCAAACTATATGCTTTTGTTATTGTTAATAATTTTTCGAGATTTACTTGGGTTTTCTTTCTCGCTAATAAGAGCGATGCTATCTCTGTTTTCAAAGTTTTTGTAAATAAAGTTCAAAACGAAAAAGGCTACATGATTACTCGAATCCGAAGTGATCATGGAGGCGAATTCGTAAATTCAGATTTTGAAAGTTTTTGTAATGCAAATGGTTTTGATCATGAATTTTCTTGTCCTAGAACTCCTCAACAAAATGGTGTTGTGGAGCGGAAGAATAGGACTCTTGGCGATATGACTAGAGTCATGTTGAATAAATTTTCTCTTCCGAAATATTTTTGGGCAGAGGCTGTAAGTACAGCATGCCACATTTTGAATAGGGTGCTTATTCGTCCCATTTCGAAGAAAACACCCTATGAGCTTTGGTTTGGGAGAACCCCAAATGTTTCTTATTTCAGAGTTTTTGGCTGCAGATGTTTTATCCTTAACACCAAAGACAACTTAGGCAAATTTGATGCCAAAGCTGACGATGGTATCTTTCTTGGTTATGCTGCCAAAAGTAAGGGATATAGAGTTTTCAATAAACGCTCACTTATTGTGGAGGAGTCAACTAATGTGACTTTTGATGAAGATAACAGTACAGTAAGTACTCTTGATGATGATGTTGTGCCATCAACTTCCTCTACTCCAATGAATACTTCAACTGAAACTAATTCTCTGGAGGGTTTGCCTAAGAAATTCTCATTCAAACCTTCTCATCCAGAAAATTTAGTCATAGGTGAAGTTTCACGTGGAGTTACTACTAGATCATCATTAAGAGACTCTGTTGCTAGCACTGCCTTCATTTCACAAGTAGAGCCTAAAAACATTTCTGAAGCTTTTACTGATGAATTTTGGATCTCTGCTATGCAAGAAGAACTCAACCAATTTGAGAGAAGCCAAGTATGGGAACTAGTTCCTAAACCGGCTAATCACTCAATAATTGGTACCAAATGGGTGTTTAGAAACAAAGTAAATGAAGATGGTTCAGTCACACGTAACAAAGCTCGTCTAGTAGCTCAAGGATACAACCAAGAGGAAGGTATCGACTACGATGAGACATATGCTCCTGTTGCTAGACTAGAATCCATTCGGATGCTTTGTGCTTTTGCCAATCATCAGAACTTTAAATTATTTCAAATGGATGTTAAAAGTGCTTTCTTGAATGGCTTTATTAAGGAGGAAGTTTATGTCAAACAACCCCCTGGCTTTGAAAATCACAAATTTCCCGACCACGTGTTCAAGCTAAAGAAAGCGCTTTATGGCCTTAAACAAGCTCCCAGAGCTTGGTATGAAAGGCTAAGCAGCTTCCTGCTTGAGAAAGGTTTTTCTAAAGGGAAAATTGACACTACACTGTTTATCAAATCTTTCAAAGACACCATTCTATTAATTCAAATTTATGTTGATGATATTATTTTTGGATCTACTGATGAAACTCTTTGTCAAGAATTTGCCAAGTGTATGCAGACAGAATTTGAGATGAGCATGATGGGAGAGCTCAACTACTTTCTTGGCCTGCAAGTAAAGCAACTGACAAATGGAACTTTCATCTGTCAATCGAAGTATACCAAAGACATGCTGAAGAAGTTCGACCTTGACAACGTCAAACCAATTAGCACGCCAATGGCTACTTCAACCAAACTCGAACCAGATGAGAGCGGCAAACCTGTTGATCAACGTAAGTATCGAGGTATGATAGGCAGCTTACTTTATTTAACTGCTAGTCGCCCCGATATCATGTTTAGTGTTTGCCTATGTGCTAGATATCAAGCAAATCCTAAGGAATCTCACATGACTGCGGTTAAGCGTATCTTTCGATACCTTAAGGGTACGGTTACAGTGGGCCTATGGTATCCCAAGTCAACATCATTTGACCTCATCGGTTACTCTGATGCTGACTTTGCTGGATGCAAGGTCGACCGTAAAAGTACGAGCGGCACGTGTCATTTGTTAGGAAAGGCTCTAGTCTCATGGTTTAGCAAGAAGCAGAACTCTGTCGCACTATCCACAACAGAAGCTGAATATATAGCAGCTGGGCGTTGTTGTGCACAGATTCTGTGGATGAAGCAAACCCTTGAAGACTATAAGTTATCTTTCATGCATATTCCTATATTCTGTGACAATACTAGTGCCATAAATTTGACTAAGAACCCTGTCTGTCTCTCACGCACTAAACACATTGAGATCAGACACCACTTTTTGCGTGATCATCAGCAAAATGGCACGATTAACTTAGAATTTATTGACACTGATCATCAGCTAGCAGATTTCTTTACTAAGCCACTATCCAAAGAGCGCTTTAATTTTCTTTGTCGTGAACTTGGAATCTTAGATGAAGCAGTCATAAATTGAAACTCACCTGCGTAAATATCGAGTATATTGTGATTCCTTTACGAAGAATTTGGTATGGGTACAAGCCGAAAGGGCCCTTCTGACAACAAGGCGTAAAAGCCTAAGCGACACGGTGCACTAGTCTTCAGGACTACCGCTAGCTGGGATCCGGCCCCTGCAGCTAACCCATGGCAAATTTGGACTATTGAACTGCAGTATATGTCCTTATTTATTATATGGCTTGTTTCGATTTAATATTGCCTAATTGACATTTTCTAAAAGTTCATTCTACTTTCTGTATACCTCTTATTTGCATTCAACACTCTTTGTTTTCCCCGACTATCATTTTGTTTATTTATTAAACATTTTCTTCCTGACTTTTGCCTATTTTCAGTTCTGGACTATTGAACCAGAACTCGGGCCGAACTCTGCCCCTATCAGAGTTCGGGCCGAGTTCGGTACCTAGGTTCCAGAATCGGGATCTGGCTCCACCGTTGGATCTTTTCTAATCCTATGGTCAATATTTCACCCGACCATAGACAAAGCCCTACTTTATGTCGGGATTCCTTCTCTTTCCTCCCATATTTCCTTCTTCTCCACCTCTTCCATCTTCTTCCTTCCAAACCCTAACCCTAGTTCTTGATCTAGAGGACTCTATTTCTTCTCAAAATCAAGGGAAAAGGGTTTTTCAACGTTCTCTTCAACTGTTTGACATTATTTTCAGGTATAACTCTCTCTTTCTCTCCATTTCAAGTTATCCAATTTCTTGTAAATGGCTCCACGCTTGCCCAATCGCGGGAAGAGGATCCGAACCGAGGGTGCTTCCTCTTCGAATCCTCCTCCTCCGATTGAACAAGTAGTTGAACAACACCCCATTCATCCGTTGTTCAATCCGCCGAGTCCCGATGACCCTAACACATACGACGACCGTCTATTTGTATCGCTAGACGCCTCTAATGAATGGTTTAGCGATTTTAGGACTCGTCCGGTGTTTGGGGGCCATCCCATCAATTTCACAATATTTTCTCAATATGAGTCTTTATTCCATGATCTTTGTTTGGATGCTTTAGTTGCTTCAAATTCTGTCATCTACCGTAGTGCAATCCAAATGTTCTATTGCAATTTAACTTTTGATGCAACACACATCTATTCCCGGGTTGCCGGTATTGACATCGCCTTCAATGATTCTGAGTTGGGGGATTTTCTTGATCTTGTTAATCTTGATACTTGGAATAAACTTGTGGAAGCACGTCAATTTCAATTTGTTGGCGATACTTCTCTTGAAGGATTCAAGAAGGAATTATGTGCTCCTAACATAAGTCCTCGCAAACTTATGGCCAAGCATCTCAACCCCTACTTCTATGAGCTTCACCGAATGGTTTTTAACACCATCTTACCCAAGGCTGGCTCAACAGATGAAGTCACTTATCTTGAGATCTCCGCCTTATATCATCTCCACTATCGTATTCCATTCAACTTTCCACGGACTATGATGGATTGGATGATCAACTGTCGGAAGAAACCAAGAGCTTTGGTTTATCCTCTCTATCTTCCTTTAGTTTTTCGTGCTTTCATCATTCCTATCCATGATTGTCCGTTCCTGCCTGCACCTGCTTTTCTATCCAAAGCACGACGCCTTCAGCCTGTCGCTGCTTCTGAGTCATCTGAGCATTCTGCTGATGAGGAGCCTGACGCCCCTCCTTTTGGTCAGGATGCACCACCTCTACCTGCCACTCTTGAGTCCATTCAGACCATGCTCCGGGATCGTTTTACTCTTGAGGACGATCGCTGGACACAGCTGGACTATCGTACCACTCTGCAGATGAGTGCTCTCGGCAACTCTCTGCATGATATCCGGTACTCTCTGTCTCAGCATCTGCACATTCCCATGGAGAGGGATCCAGCGCGCGCGGGTTATCGCATTGATGATCCGTGGGTTATGCGTTACATGGATCCGGATGATGCTTTTGTGGACCCTCGTCGCTCCTTCCATGGTCCATCAGATGTTCCAGGATCTTCTCGTGCTCCATGATGGAGACTGGCTACTATCTGCTGCTGCTACTACTGATGATGGTCTTAGTTACTTTTGCTTTCAGTTATTTAGTTTATCATGGATTTATGTAGCTGGTTTTATGTACTCTGTTTATGAGTTGGCCACTTGGTTTGGTGGATGACATTATCTATCTTTATTATCATTCTCTGTCAGTGCTTATTTTGCTTAAAATTATACTGTTTCTTCTCTTAGTGTGGTTGCATTACTATTCATTGCTTCTTATATTGCTAACTGCCAAAAGGGGGAGAAACATATGTATATTTTTGTTTTGGGAAACTATTACTGGTTCTATGCATTCGTATATCTGTGTATATCTGTGCTTCTTGCTCTGGAAAATATTATCTATCAGATCACAGGTACTATGCATTTTGTACGGGGGAGAGCTATAGTTTCTAGTTTCTAGCTCGACACCGCTCATGATTTATGGGGGAGCTATTTTTGCTTAGCTCAGGCATCGTTTATGGGGGAGCTATGGAGCTATATTACAATCAACTGTGTCCAGGTATGAATATTGAAATATACATATATTATTTTGTCAATTATCAATATGGGGGAGATTGTTGACACAAAGTCACAGTCAACCAAATATTGACTACATTGACCAAATAATACTTGTATTAATTCAATACGACACACGACGACTGCATTCAGTTCAAGACAGATGACAGCTCAGTCTTCAGCTCTCAGTGTGTTCTGGAGTCTGTATTTTATGATTTCATTGAGTCTAGATTTATGTACTCTGAGTTATGCTGAGCTCTTGGAACTTAGTCTACAAGCCTACCCAAAAATCCCAAGCTCCACCAAAACCAAATTGCCCACAAGTCCCTCTTAGGACCATTCTGTGCTCTGGAGACAGAGTTCGGGCCGAACTCTGCCTCCACACAGAGTTCGGGCCGAACTCTGTCCCCTAGAAATCAGGAACCCTAATTTTAGGGTTAGCTGTTTGCTAGCTGTCCAACGGCCAAATTTTTGAATTTCCTTACCCGAATTTTGGCCGAATTCTGTCCCTAAAATCAGTATAAATAGGGCATGAATTCTCTCATTTTGAATCACTCAATCTTCTCTTCTCTTCTCTCCTACAAGCTCTATAAGCCATACCCTTCTCATCTACTAGCCACAAGCCTCCTAAGTCTCGAGTGCTCAGCATCTCTCATTTAGGATTCTTGTGCAAGAGTGAAGAAATCGCTTGGACAATTCCAAGCAATCGCCACTGCGATTCTCTGTAAGAAGTTGACGTGCTCTTCTGAAGTAAAGGCACGGGTTGTAAGCTACTATTTCACAAATAGTGGATTTAATCCTGAGCTAGAGTTCTCAGGCCTGGACTAGTCCTCCACGAGGGAAACCAGGTTAAAATTGCTGTATTTGCGTATGCTCTCTTGTCTTTCATTTACATTCCGCATTTTACTCTGATTATTCATTGTTAGTGAAAGAGTTATTTTTTAATTGGTCATTATACATATATACTCTATTCACCCCCCCTCTAGAGTTGCCAAACTGTTCTTCATAAGAAACTCTACTTTACCTAAGTCGTGGGATTGAAAGACCAAGTGCCAATTTGAAAACCCAACGTGAAGTGCTATAGGCATCAAATTTAATATTTCCATTTCTACACAATTTGACACAGTCAGAATTATTCTTTTAGCTATGTGGGTCTGTTCTTTTATTAGGATACATATTCAGTGCGTAATAAAAACATCCATTTACTAGGTGTAAAAGCGAAGCATAAATGAGTTCATCGAAGCCATCCACCTGAACAAGGGGTTGCCTCGACCAAGCGAAACTTTGAGCAAGCCTCTGTATAGCCAAGTCTGAACATCGTTGTGTTGATTTGATTCATCCTGTTAAACTGTTGAACAGGGAGGGGCACTACATAACACACCACTCAAAAAGTTTGTCCTCTAAACTTCCTGAGTATACACTCCTTAACTTTTATCACTCTTACTCAACTTTCATTCACCTGAAATAACGTTCAAGATCCCTCGAATATGATTTCCTATGTGTTTCCTCAATTTGAGTCGCGCTCATGCCTTAGCCAAGTTTTTCATCGATAAACTATATCATCGCAAACAATCCAACTATTTCGTAACACAATCATCAAGTCTTGTCTTTATCCATACTGTACTTCGTACTGCTATTCTCAATTAAGAGGTAACTATAACTCGTCGCATACACGGGAAACTTAACTCTAAGGCAAACCCACCCGAGCGATATCCTTTTTTTTGCATCAGAGACATAACTAAGTCGAACAGTACTTATCTCCAAGTCAAAATTAACCCAGTGTTATCCCTTAACCAAGTCCAAACAAACAAAATATTTCAAGTCTTCAACTCAATTTTCCAATCAATCTTTCAAACCTGACTGCATCAATGTCTTAATCACAATCATACGTATCGATACCCAATTCTTGCTTGCTATTTTCACTGTCTTCCGAAATTATCGTTTGCATCGTCTATCTATCTTCCAAAATTTTCCAAACCTTTGAAACAACCAACCAAAATATGAATCTCTTATCATATACAATTCAATCACACTCTTTCAATTATGATCTCGATCCCAGTAGTATCATTCAAATCCGACCAAGTATAAACTTCGCTTTCATTTAATCCTCATCACACATTTGATTTCATCGAAATACGAGGTTAATTTCAATCATCAACTTACTTCTATGCTAGTATATCTGATCCAACATTTTTGTTTCAATCGATCGACTAACAATAGTTCTTCCGATCAATCTCTACGTCATTTACATCAATGGCCCAAGTTTCAGCCTATGCAAAACTCAATATGTTTGCCTTGAATAGTTCGATCACACATTTTATAATTTTCTATCAACCTGTCATCCACGTTTTATCCGTCAATTTTATTTTTGCAACACAACTGGGGCAAACTATCATTATGCCATTGATCTAGCTAATCCTCGATACTATCACATTTTTTCGATTAGTAAACCATCTATCCATCAAACATCAATGTTCACTATCATAGTCCATCCTAATCCCATCGGTCATCAAAACTTCTAAAAACATCTATCCAACATTCAAGCCTAAACACTTCTAAATCCAAGACTTAGACTAACGATTTAATTTCTCAACTAGCTACCTAGCTCTATAATCAATCCAGACAACTCTCACTAAGGTCAATTGCACCAATTCTATCTCTAGATATAGGCCTAGGGACGTTTGCCTAACCGCTAGACTAACTCACCAAAGTCAAAGTCATGCTCACCGTTTCACGCAATCAACATCATAACACTCACCCCCAATCCTAAGGTCAATCCATAACCGATAGTACAGGATTTTCTACCCAAGCATGCTTCACTCTATTTACTAAACATCAAGCATCGGTTTATCCTACTTGCATCTGCAACATTCGTTTCAAGAGGTCCGAGTCGGTCAGCAAAGCCATTCCTGGGTAATATTCATTCACGATCATCTTCAATCATAATACGATTTAACGACACAATTCTCACAACTCTAAAAATCAAATCCTTAATTTTCTTATTAGATATCTACTAAGTCCAAACTCATATACCTCGACTAATGTATTAACAGTCAAAATCCTCGATCATAAGTAGCAATACCGATTTCAACTGAGTCATAAAATCTCAATCATACATTTGTTCGTTATGTCTTTCCTCAAATCTTAATCCTACTAGTCTTCAAATTCGTACATCTATCTCATCGCAAAATCGCAAGATCGCCTACTATAAATCTTCGAGTCATATAATCCTCATATCACTGAACATACAAATCTAATCAGCCAATCACGTCGACTCATTCATCTTCGACATCCGTCAATATTTTTATTTGGCATAGTCGTCCTAACATCAATTTATGTACACTTCATGTTCACTAAGTCAAGTCATCCAGCATTCAGTACTTTCAAATTCATAAAGTATAGAATCCATTCAAGCAACAACATTCGACACGATAATCATTCTTTGAATCAGAGTACCCTGAGTTATCATATATCGATCTTTGATACACCTCAATACCATCAATGATATACATAACCTGACGATCTTCCTTTTGTAACGAACTCCGAGTCGTACAACCAATATTATCATCCGAACTGGATATACAATCAGCTATAGCTATCTTCTAAACTTGTTACATGATCAACTCATCCATACTGAGAGTCACATTTGTCTATCAATCTATCTCAGTTCATCCCGCATCAAAATTTTCAATCGTATCCATCTATTCTACCTCTAAAACATCGATATAGTATCCATTCATCAAATTTCAAGATTCATCAATATACCCTAACTCAAACAATCAAGCAATTCTATCTCAAATCCTTAAAGTCATTCTCGTATCTTCCGAATCAAACTTCCATCCATGCTATCTTCTAATCATGCTAACTTTTTTATTCAATTTGAAACTCAATCCCATTTAATTTTATACCAACGTTTCATATATGATCCATATTGATTCTTCGAATGAGTCATCCATCCCATTACACTTACCTTTTTCTCAATTCAATCTACCTACTTTATCCTTTTTTGCATTACATAATTAGCTCAATCCCAAATCCAATGTGCATCCTTTTCTTGTTTGTTCGAACCAATCACATCTGAACCATCACGATCACAACTAACTCAACAATACTCAATCTAAGGCTTTGCACTATTACATCGCTTGTTGATAGACTCATTGGTAGCCCGATCTTCTACCATTCAAATATCTCCAAGGCTATCCCATATACTACTCAGGGATAGAGTCAGTCGACAAATTCTTGAAATCAATTTCAAATTACAACCGAAACACTCTAGTATCACATTGATCTATTTCTCAAGATTCAAGCATGATTCATCTATATCGCATCGACAATATCGTATTTCGATAGCATATTTGTCGTTAACTATCCAACATCTCATGAATCAAATCAAAATTATCTCTATCTGAAATTATTTTTGATCCCGTACACAACTCGTTATTATCGACGCAATTTTTGGTGTGTATTGCTCATCCCAACTCAGTCAACCAGGTCCTATGTGAAACTATCTTTTGTTCAACCAAAACACATTGCGTTATATTTTCAAAATATATAGACTTATTGTTTGATCATCCGGCAGAATATTGAGAGAGCACCAACAACATTGTTTATGAAAAAAACAACATTAGAGTCCAAAAAATTCAATCGAAAGTCCAAGGAGGACGTAAAGTCGTACTCTGATACCACTTTGCCATGTCCCATCCGTAGAACCGATCGTCCTCATTTTGATGTGATGTTGTATGAGCCTAAGTTGAGTCCGCATAAGTCAAATACCAAAACGGTCAATTGAGCAGCTAAATGACAGAGTCGCACAAAAGTTCTAAAGCGAAAAAAGATGAAGCAACATAGATGATATACAAAATAAAAACTATTTATTGATATTCAGCAAAAATACAAAGGGCACGAAGCCAATACTATAATCGCTCAAGCTTACGATCTCTCTGAATACAATCAGTCAGCTCTCTCTTATTTTTTAATACAAAATGTAACGCCCCAGTCCCAAAATAGATGGACTAGAAACGTATCATGCCAGCTGTAAACATACGAGTAAATGAAAGGCTCGTATGTATACTTAAGTTGTAAAATATAGAAAGTCAAGACACTAAATCTCATCCACGAAGATAAATAATGATATAAAAGCAACTTTGAGTTTGTCATGTATACAATAGTTGGACGGAGACAAATCTACTACCAACTAATTTAAATAAGGAAGAAATATACAAAGAAAGTGATTTGGTCGGACGAAGGGGATGACGATCCAAAAGCAACATCTCGACGAAATAGAGCGCAAGTCATGGCCTTAGCTAGAGCACCTGCAGAAAGTCATAAAATACTCCGAAAGGAATCACCAGGTCCTCAGAGAGACGTAACCAGACACATAATATCATGCCATAAACTGAATATAAATAGCTCAATAGAAAAGTACATAACCTAAACAGATAAGGTCCCTAACCATTCTATGTGAAAACATGTACTTTTGAAGATAACGTTCTACTCAGGGGCTGTATGATAAGCACGCAAAATAAAAGAGGATTGGCAGCACGTAGCGCTCATACGAGACACTATCTGCCCTGGGCTGCAAGTATCGCTCATTTGAGTCACTATCAGCCCGACATGTGCATAAAAATAAAATATAGTCCCTACGCTAATGGATGTCTCCTCCCTCCCCATGATACTATACATGCGTCGTCTTCACGACACACAACATGAATCTTTTCCACGATACTGTTTTTAGTCTTAATAACTGGTAGGTCTTCTATACAAATCTATTAATAGTTATACCCTAACGTACGGCCTGTACGCACCAATGATCAGTCAGCACGCAAGTCCGTATCTATATGCGACTCGCGACTTCGTGGCACACAAGTGTCGAGGCCAATGAATGCAAAACACACAAAGGGTGGTCCCTTAACTCTAGGCCAAAATGCAACAAGAAAACTAAAGTATAATAATTTGCACCTACATACAGTTTTGAAAGAACAATTATATTTGCTAGAAATAAGTAAAAGCATGCATGATATTGAGCAATTAAATAAACAGTAAAGGCAAGGTGTCTTGCATGATGTGTCGCCTGCTGTGGTGCAATAATCCGACAAGTTTCGATTGTCCAATAACCATGTTCGGTGTGTAATGGTTCGAGGTTGCGAAAAAATAGGAAAAACATGATTTAGTCATAAGTAAGGTTGACAAATAGTGGGAATTTGAGGAGAAGAGTATTTATATTATTTTAGAAAAATTTACTACTACTTTAAAAATATGTTTTCCTTAGTCAAAAGGATTTGTAGAAAAAATACTTGAACTACATTTACTAGTAGAAGAAAATTTAGGTAAATATTATAAAAATATAAAAATTTCTTTAAGCAAAAATATGCTAAGTTTGTCAAATTGATATTTTTTTTATAGAAGAAATAATTACTTAAATTATTTAGAATAATACAAGAAATTCTATAAATTATTTTGGGGCTTCTAGACCAAAAACTATGGACAAGCCAAAGTTTATAAACATATATAATCTGGAAACTATCTACCTTATATATTTTATAGAAAATTAATAATAATCATAATAATAAGTAACTAATAAAATAGTATTAATGATTTATAGATTTGTAATAATAACTAACTCAGTGTAATGATAATAATAACCATAATAATAATAATAATAATAATAATAATAATAATAATAATTATTATTATTATTATTATTATTATAATATAAACCTCTGAAAAAAACTATACTGCTTTCTTCCCAATTCGAGACAGTGAGAGAGAGAGAGAGAGATGGGAAAGAAGAGGAAGGAGCGGGAGAGAGGTCACACCGAGGTCGGCTGGTCGAGCGGCAGGGGGATGGCTTGGCTGGGGGTCCTCTACTTTGACGTGAGGTCGCCGGGCAACGTCGCGACGTCAGGCGGGTTCGGGCAGAGCATGGGGGTCGGGCACCGGCGATGGCGCTGCGTCGTGCGTGGCGTAGGTGCGGAGGACCTGGCCATGGTTGCGGTCGAGGTAGGAGCGGCTCCCGAGCGGAGACGGGGAGCTCTGCACGTTCTTGCGCAGTGTCGAAGCATCCCGATGGAGGAGGCGGCTCCAGATCCGGGGTTGCGAGTCGAGGCGAACGCCGAAAGGGTGCTGCGGTGGAGGTACGTGATGGTTTGGGTTCGGGAAATATTTGCAGGTGCGACGACTCACCGGTGGGGTAGTGCGATTTTGGGCGGCGTCGGGGTCGCAGTCGGAAGCAAGGTGAGTTGGGATTTCCTTTCCTTTCGCTTGTGTTCTCTGGTGTTGGTGGTGATGTAGGTTTTAGGGGTTTTGGGTGGCGGCTGTAGCTGCGGTCGGGGTTGGCCACGGGGTGTTGGTTTCCAGTAATTTGGTCGGCCGGAGGAGCCGTGGTGTGGGGCAGAGTTAATGCTATTGGGTGATGGTAGAAGGACTGGTAATGGCAGTTGAAGGCCATGGGAAAGATGGTGGCGGTGGTGGTTGTGGACAGATCTGTGGTGACGAGGGTGGTGTTGTTGTCCGGAAGAGTGGCGGTGGATGTGTAGATGGTGGTGATGCTGGAGTTTGCTTTGGCACAGGAGGTGGCAGAGGACGGCTACTGCGGTGGTGCCGAAAAGAATAGAGAGGAAGTCGGCCTTGGCTGGAAGGTGGACATGGGTTAGGGATTAGGGTTACGAGTTGTGTCGGGTGTGTTTGGACGGTGTTGGGGATGGGTTGCGTTATGTTAGGATGTATTCGACAAGGCTATGTTGGACGTCGGGGTGTGTCGGACAGGACGGAAGTTATTGTATTTGTATTGGGAAACATTATAGTGGATGGAAAAGGGGAATATGGACACGATGCACGATGTCGGGTTGTGGAAATATTTCTGGAGATGATGGTAGAGAATTTAATGGGGAGCTCCCCTATATATAGGGTTGAGGACTCCTATTAGGATAACGACTAGAAATTGTTTAAACTTTCAGTGGATAACTCCATTCTTTCGTTTAAATCAATTTAAACTCGATTCGATATAATCTAATACCAATATAGATAATCCCGCCTTTGAAAATTAAAATCTATTAAAATCAAATCTTTTTCAATTTAAATTATAATTAAATGCATACTAAATCCAACAAAATTTCAAATATTATTTTTGAAATATTAAAATGATGAAAATAAATAATTTCGAAAATAAAATATTTATACTGTCGCATACAAAAATAATATTTATCCAAAACCAGTTTTTTTAAATTACTAATTATACTTGTATATAAAATAGCATTTTATACGGCAAAATAAATGAAGTTTTGAAATTCTCCTTGCTCATAACCTTAAACAACTTGAGTATTTATGTCACCCCCAGTTTTCAAAAACAGGGGTATTTTGGTAATTTTTCACTTTAAAAATTATTTTGGAATTATTTATTTATTATTTGTATTATTTTGGGGTTATTTGAATCGGGTTCGAATTTCAATTCATTCCGACTTGTTTTTACTTGTTTCGGGGACCCGGGGTATTTTGACCTTAGCGGGCCCACACACTAGTTAGCCATGGCCCACATGTTAGATATTTTGGTTAGAGACTAGACTAATTATTTTAGTTAATATTTAGTTAGAGATTAGTGGTTTCGGTTTGACTAAACTACCCCCGGTTTAACCCTTTTCTATTTTTTAGCTATTTTAACCATTGGAGGGCAAACTTGTAATTTTCCAAATAGGACAAAACCCTTGCTTGGCCGGCCACATCATGAGGGGATGGGGAGGAGAGAGAAAACCAATTCCATTTCATTCTCATCCACTTTTTCTTCTTCTTCTCCAAAGGCTCCATCCACTTTTGAAGCTTCCATTGATTCCTTCTTCAAACCAAGGTGATTTCTTCTCCAAATCTATTTCTCTACTCATGTAGATTGGTTAGGAAACCCATTAGGATGAGTCCCATGGTTGTGTCCCTCTCTAGAGACCATTTTGTGTCCTTTGGACATTTCTAGGAGTGTCCACATGTAGGATTGTGTCCCAATAGAAAAAACCCTCTTTTGGACACATGGATATTGTTTTAATATTGTTTTTGGGTTGTTCTCATTAATATTCCAGATTTTGACATGTTTAGAATGAGTTTCTCCATGTATTTTTATGTATCATATTCATTCCTATATGTATTTATATATATATAGTTATATATATATCATTCTATATATATATATATGTATATATATATAAATGGTGAATATTATATGTGGTTGTGGCTTGTGTCTTTGTGTGGGATTGAGAGGGGACAGCAGGTTTCAGCCATGGGAGGGAATGGGTGTGTTATATGTGTATAGTTTCATATCTAGTATTCTCTATGTATATATGTATATATATATATAGTGGCATATGTATATATGGTTATATAAGGGATATATATATATATATATATATATATATATATATATATATATATATATATATATATATTTGAGATTGTATTGTGTGGTGTTTTGGTGTGGGGAGAGAACACAGGTTCGGCCAAGAGGAGTTTGCAATGTGTGTGTCTATGTTAGAGTGAGTGTTGTGTTTGGTTTTATGTGGGATAGAGAGTAGAGAGAGTGGTAGAGGGAATGAGTGATTGTTGTGAGACTTGAGAGGAGGTTTGAGTGGGTGTTTGAGAGTGCAATGGGGAGGGAAACCTGCACTGCAAACAGCAGTGATAACAGGGCAAAACAGCCCCCAATTTCAGTCCTATACTCCCTCCATAACAGTCCATACAAACCAATGTACATGGCTGTCCTTGGAGCCAAATGGCAGCCCCTTAATCTCACTTGGCAGCCTCCTTTGGACTGTCCAAGGACATCCAAATAACAGCCCTTTCACCTCCACATTTCAGTCCATTGTATTCCCCTACAGGACAGCCCCCTAACAGTCCAGAAATGACCCCAAAATCAGCCTCCAACTGTCACAAATTCAGTCCACATTGCTTATATTTCAGTCCATGTAAACCCCTTTACATGGCTGTCCTTTGGACTGCCATTTCAGTCCAGATGTAGCCTATGTATGGCTGTCCAAGTGCCACCATAAATCAGTCCAAACAACCTCAATATCAGTCCACAAGAAGGCTTGTGTTAGTGTGTGTTTTGAGATTTGTGTGTGTGTGAGAGAGGAAGCCTAGAGAGTGATACTTGTAGCCTATAGTTAGCCTATGTGCAAAACTAGTAGGAAACCTATAGGGGAGACTTATAGAGTGTGGTATCATGTGAGATGGGTGTGTGTGGTTGAGTGTGAGAGCGTTGAGGGTAAATTTATGACATAGGATAGGTAATAGGGTAAACCTATACCCCGTATCCTAACATAACCTAGATAACTAGGATACCCAAATTTCTTGGTAGGTAAACCTTAGATAGGTTGATATCTAGCTACCCTAAGGAGCCTAGGCTAGTTCCATGGGTATTTGCAAGGTTTCATTGGTTTTTGGCAAGGTATCGGGATTTACCTTAGAAGGGTAAATGCTAGTTTTGCCTAGAAATAGGATACTTGTGTTAGAAACCTAAGATAGAGTTAGAACTTGATCCCAGTGGTTGGTAATGATCAAATATGGTACTCTAAGACTAGTTTTGACGTCGGTTGACCTTTTTGACCAAAAGTCAACAAAAGTCAACCGAGAGTCAAACTTAGCCTTAAAGCGACCCGATTTGACCGAAACCAACCCAGAGTTGACCAGTTGACTGAAAGTCAACAGTTGGTCAACATTAGACCAGTTTGACCTAGGGTTGACCTAGGGTTGACCTAGAGCTGACCAGAGTTGACCAGAGTTGACTTTTTGACCAAAAGTCAACTGTAAGTCAACCGTTGATCCCGATTGACCTAGTTTGACTTGGAATGACTCCCAGTGACCTAGTATGACCTAGTATGAACCAGTATAGCCTAGTATGACTCAGTTAGACCTAGATTGACCTAGTTTTGACTTAGACTTGCATTCATGACTTGTATTAGTTTCCTTTTCAGTATTTAGTCCTGTTTGACTCATAGTATCTTATCTTAGGTCTGCGATCGCTCTGAGCGTCTGTTCACTCTATCATCTCAGGACCACAGGCGAGTACATTCACTGATAGTTTTCATTGTCTTGATATCTACTATCCGATTCAGTCGTAGTGTTTTACTTGATTCCCGACACGACAGTTCACGGACTAGTATTATCGGATTTAGGTCATAAGATGTCATTCCTGGGTTTCTTGGGATACTGGTACTTGCTTGGTCTTGATTCTTGTACTTGTATTGACGCTGATTCTAGAAGAGGACTTGCTCCCCTCTTAGGGAATCCCGCGTCATGACGTGCTATGACCGGATCCATTTATACTATTCGGGGAATGGGGGAATTATTAGGGGTTATGTGATCAAGCCTTCCTGTAACTATACATTGCTAGCATCACCCTCGCCTCACGTAGGGTGCTGCAGACACCCCATTACTAGTTATCCAGGTTGGACGGCATGATTCTCCGTTGAGTACACCGCGGATTGCCGGGCCAAGTGGATAACCAGCTCTTGCTTACCTAGCCGATCACATATCGCTCTAATAATTCAAAACACCTTTTTACTTTATTTGTCATGTCTTATATTCCAGTTTCAGCTTTACTTACTGTACTTTCACCATGCTATAATTCATTCTCATATGCTCTATCTGTTTTTTATACTGTACCTTGGTTATGGGACTAAGTTCTGTTTGAAAGAAGGGTTACAACCCCGGTCCTTATTTGGTTTAAGGGTTGTAACTCGGCTTTCAAATGGTTCCCAAGTCGCCTATATCTTTGTCTTGTATTTCATTATTACTGTCTCTTATAGTATTTTTCAATTCATATGGAACTGCTGTTGGTGTTTGTACTTGCTCATTTTCCTGACAGGATACCGTTGACAAATTTTACAGATGATTTAGAGGCTGATTGCCCGACTTACTACGGGATAGAGTCTGACGGACTGGACCTAGACAGGGGCTTAGTGGTAGAGCCTCTTGACTTCGCTCATCCCGAGTAGCCTAGTTCTAGTTAGGTTTGCCTGGCCTGCGTGCTAGCTAGTTCATTTCTGTTGTAGTATCTTTATACTTATTATTATTCTGAGACTCTGGATTGTGTTTAGCTGTGACTTGTGGATATCTTGGACTCGTTTCCTGTTTATCTATCATATCTCTTTTCCATGCTTTCTACCCTAGTTTTGATTTATGTGATTGAGACAGTATTGTTTTGTTCCTCCGTTCGGAGTGTATATACTGTACAGGTACATTTATCTGTTTAGTCGTAGTATTTACAGACCCTATATACAGCGTTCTACCGCCGATTCTGTGGCGTAGGCTGGACGTAAACACGTGCTCGTGCCCCTCTTCAGGGTACGGGTCGTGACACGTTTTTGTGGTGGCCCATGGAGGTCAGTGTCGCAAATAGTGCGAACTCGTAATGGTGCTCGACTTAGAGTGCTAATTACGAGCCTGCAATTAGGACGTAGGATTAAGGTATGATAGGAGTTACTCAATCACATGTTAGGAGATTCTGATCTTTTGATTACCATGACAAATTCTTTTTGCATTGAATTTAATTGTCCGTCTTTGATATTCCTATCATGTGCCATATTGATTCCTTGTTTCAACCTATCCTCAGGATGACGATCACTCTCTCTCAGGCAGCGGGTTCTAGCGCCGCACCAGAGAGGCCCGATCAGGCAGGAGGTCTTCCACCTCCAGCTGCGGGAGCAGCAGCGGCAGATTCGGCAGTTCTTCCACCTCCGACTGGGGGAGCTACAGCTAAGGGAGCTGCTACCACAGTTCCTGCCCTTCCGGCGGGAGCAGCAGCAGCAGCGACGATCCCAGGAGGTCTTCCACCTCCAGCAGCGGGACCGTCTATGGTCATTCCAGACATTCTTCCACCGCCGCCTCAGCTACCGACAGACACCCAGGGGATGATGGCCCTCCTGCAGCAGATGTTGCAGACGCAGCAGCGCCAGACAGAGGTGCTGAGACAGACGATGGAGAACTCGCACCAGTTAGCTATGGCAGCAGTGGAGAGAGGTGCACCGGCTACAGTTGAGGGGGCACCAGCATAGCAGCAGGGCCAGGGGAGGCCCGGTACGCATCTCGACTTCCGGAAGATGAACCCGCGAGATTTCAGGGGTACCGAGGGTATCCTATACGCGGACGACTGGCTAGAGGATGTCCAGCGGTGTCTGGAGTTGGCAGAGGTTCCGAGAGCTCTGTGGGTGACTTCTGCAGCGAGCCAGTTCTTTGACATAGCATTGACATGGTACCGCACAGATCCGCGTGCGTCAGTGAGAGGTATATCTTGGGAGGACTTCAGGAAACTCTTTAAGGAGAAGTTCTACCCAGATGTAGCCTTGACAGCTCTGGAGGTGCAGTTTGTTAGTTTGGGGCAGGGGAACTCGTCAGTGGACGAGTATGCAGCAGAGTTCTTCCGCCTGAGCAGGTTTGCACCCAGTTCGATTCAGGATGAGGGGTGCAAGGCCCGAAAGTTCAGGAGGGGTCTCATCCATGCAGTGCGCACTCGCACATCTGGGTGACGAGATGCGATATTTGAGCAGATCTTGATGGAGGCTCAGATTGCGGAGGAGGACTTCGGCCTCAAGCCGAAGAGGAGCAGTGACGCTTTGGGATCCAGTTCGAGTGCAGGGCCAGCGAAGCGCCCACATTTCCAGCAGAGGCAGTTCCAGCAGCATCAGCCTCAGTTGCAGATCCAGCAGGCACCGACGTGTGCCCAGCAGCATCAGGGTCAGGGTCAGGGCCGGAGGCCAGCTACACAGTGCAACTTCTGCGGGAAGCCAGGGCACACTGTAGAGGTGTGCAGGAAGAGATTGGACTCCTGTTTATACTGTGGGGCGTCCGATCACCAGCTGAAGGACTGCCGTATTCGCGGAGTCAGAGGAGTTCAGGACAGAGCATAGCCAGCCAGAGGACCAGCAGTTCAGCAGAGGGGTCCTCCACTTCAGACTCAGCAGCAGCATTTTCAGCAGCACCAGAGGGGAGCCCCTGCGGGCAGAGTGTTTGCCCTGACAGCAGAGGAGGAGGCAGAGCCAGTAGGCGATGTAGTGGCAGGTCATGTTCTTCTCGATTCATTTCCTGCATTTACCTTATTTGATTCCGGTGCCTCGCATAGCTTTGTGTCTGTCTCCTTTGCTCTGAGACACAATATTATTGCTGAACCCTTGGGTAGGACTTGCAAGATATTGACTGGGGGAGGCATCATCCTGGTCAACAATATCTGCAAGGGGCGGAGAGTTACTGTAGGAGGCCAAGTTTTGGGTGCGTGCTTGCTCGTGATGCCCCTTCCGAGGTACGATGTGGTACTCGGAATGGATTGGTTGAGCATGCACCATGCTACTATAGATTGTAGAGGTGGTAGGATTTTGTTTAGGCCGCCCGGAGAGCCAGAGGTTGTGTTTTTCAGAGGAGCAGCTGAGCCGGTAGATGGGTTCTGCGGAGCTCTACTGGCGGGACAGGCATTGCCGCATCCGTTGATTGCTGATTTCATGGATGTTTTTCCAGAGGAGTTGCCTGGGATGCCGCCGGATAGAGACATTGAGTTCTCTATAGACCTAGTGCCAGGTGCTGAGCCCATTTCGCAGCACGTCTATAGAGTCAACAACAGCGAGTTGGCGGAGCTGAAGAAGCAGGTCGACGAGCTGCAGGACAAGGGATTCATTAGATCCAGTTCATCGCCTTGGGGAGCGCCAGTCCTGTTTGTACCGAAGAAGGATGGTACGATACGTATGTGTATTGATTACAGGGCGCTCAACAACCTTACTATCAAGAATAAGTACCCATTGCCGAGGATCGACGACTTGTTCGATCAGTTGAGCGGCGCCAAGGTGTTTTCGAAGATAGATCTGAGATCCGGCTATCATCAGCTGAAGGTGAAGAAGGAAGACGTTCCGAAGACAGCTTTTTGGACTCGGTACGGCCAGTACGAGTTCACAGTGATGCCATTTGGGTTGACCAATGCCCCAGCTGTGTTCATGAACTTGATGAACAAGGTATTCCATCAGTACCTTGACAAGTTCGTGGTGGTCTTCATAGACGACATCCTGGTTTACTCGAAGACGCCAGAGGAGCACGAGGAGCATCTGAGGATTGTGCTCGAGACGTTGAGAAGGGAGCAGTTGTATGGAAAGTTGTCGAAGTGTGAGTTTTTCCTGGACCAGGTCGAGTTCCTGGGTCATGTTGTGACCGAGCACGGGATCTCAGTAGACCAGAAGAAGATTGCTGCAGTAGAGTCTTGGTCTACGCCCAGTACAGTTGCCGAGATTCGGAGCTTTCTGGGATTGGCGGGCTACTATCGAAAGTTCGTCCAGGATTTCTCGCGGATCGCGGAGTCGATGACTAGACTCACCAGGAAGGACGTGAAGTTCGTCTGGACTGACGAGTGTCAGGCCGCCTTCGATGAGCTGAAGAAGAGGTTGACATCAGCTCCTATCTTGACATTGCCGTCTGGGACCGGTGGTTTTTCGATTTACAGCGATGCTTCTGGTCGGGGTCTGGGTTGTGTACTTCAGCAGCACGGGAAGGTAATTGCCTACGCATCTAGGCAGTTACGTTCTCATGAGAAGAACTACCCGACTCACGATTTGGAGTTAGCCGCTGTCATCTTTGCCCTGAAGCTGTGGAAGCATTATCTGTACGGAGAGCGGGTTGAGATTTTTACTGACCACAAGAGCTTGAAGTACGTGTTCACTCAGAAGGAGCTGAACATGAGGCAGAGACGTTGGCTCGAGCTGATGAAGGACTTTGATATCGCCTTGCAGTACCATCCAGGGAAGGCCAACGTAGTCGCAGATGCCTTGAGCAGGTATCGAGTGGCTATGTATCTGACATCAGACCGTCATCTTTTGGCTGACCTGGATAGTTTGGGAATCGAGGTGATCGTTCCAGGCATGGAGGTGCAGATGTGGGGTTTACAAATTCAGTCTGAGTTGATGGACAGGGTCAGATCAGCGCAGTTTGATGACGTTGCCCTGAGGAGCATCAGGGAGCAGGTGCAGATAGGGCTGCTTGATGATTTCTCCATTGCCGAAGATGGGTCACTGCGGCACGGTGCTGGACTGTGCGTTCCGAGTGGAGAGCTTCGGGAGGAGGTTCTTCAGGAGGCTCATCGCTCTCAGTACTCTATGCATCCTGGTGCCAACAAGATGTACAGAGACCTGAGAGAGCACGTTTGGTGGTACGGCATGAAGTGCGAGGTGGCTCAGTTCGTATCTCGCTGCTTGGTTTGTCAGCAGGTGAAGGCCGAGAGGCAGAGGCTTGGTGGATTGCTTCAGCCACTACCCATTCCCGAGTGGAAGTGGGAGCACATCACCATGGACTTTGTGTCCGGACTTCCACGGTCTCCAGGAGGGAAAGACGCGATTTGGGTCATAGTTGATAGATTGACCAAATCGGCCCACTTTTTGCCTTTCAAGGTGGGTTTGTCTACGGAGAGGTTGGCAGAGCTGTATGTTCGGCAGATCGTGCGGTTGCATGGAGTCCCTGTGAGCATAGTTTCAGATCGAGATAGCCGTTTCACTTACCACTTCTGGAGGAGTTTGCAGGCTAGCTTGGGCACCTCGCTCAAGTTCAGTACTGCTTATCACCCCCAGACAGACGGGCAGTCGGAGAGGACTATCCAGACCTTGGAGGATATGCTTCGCACGTGCGTGCTAGATCTCGGGGGTTCTTGGGAGGACCATCTCCACCTGGTAGAGTTTGCTTACAACAACAGCTACCAGGCCAGTATAGAGATGTCGCCATTCGAGGCTCTATACGGACGGAGATGCCGTACTCCCTTATCTTGGGACGATGTTGGTGAGAAGGTGCTGCTTGGACCAGAGATGGTGGTGGATGCAGCTGAGAAGGTCCGGCTTATTAGAGACAGACTTCGGGTGGCTCAGGATAGGCAGCGGCATTGGGCCGATAGCCACCGGAGACCGTTAGAGTTCGAGGTTAGTTTCAGTTCCTGTTTGTGCTTGTTTGTGATTTGTCTGTCCTGTGTTCTGAGTTTGTTTTATGTCTAGGCTGGCGCTATGGTGTTCCTGAAGATTTCTCCGACACGGGGCACGATTCGCTTTGGCGGGGGCGGGAAGCTTAGTCCGCGCTACATCGGACCTTTCACCATTCTTGAGAGGGTCGGTGCAGTGGCATACCGGCTAGACTTGCCGCCTACGCTGGAGGGGGTACACAACGTGTTCCACGTGTCGCAGCTAAGACGGTACGTGGCGGACCCCAGCCATGTATTGGACCATTCAGCGATCGAGGTGGGGCCTACTCTTCACTATCCAGAGCAGCCAGTTGAGATTCTGGATCGTAGGGAGAAGGTGCTCCGGAACCAGGTTATCCCCCTGGTTCGCGTTGCATGGAGGCATCACTCTCCAGGTGAGTCTACCTGGGAGAGAGAGGACGACATGCGGGAGCGTTTCCCCTATCTATTCGAGCCCTGAGGTATAATTTTTGTTTTTCTGCATGTGATTCATTGTATGTTTGTTTTAATTTTGAGGACAAATTTTTTTTAAGGTGGATAGATTTGTCACCCCCACTTTTCACAAACAGGGGTATTTTGGTAATTTTTCACTTTAAAAATTATTTTGAAATTATTTATTTATTATTTGTATTATTTTGGGGTTATTTGAATCGGGTTCGAATTTCAATTCATTCCGACTTGTTTTGACTTGTTTCGGGGACCCGGGGTATTTTGACCTTAGCGGGCCCACACACTAGTTAGCTATGGCCCACATGTTAGATATTTTGGTTAGAGACTAGACTAATTATTTTAGTTAATATTTAGTTAGAGATTAGTGGTTTCGGTTTGACTAAACTACCCCCGGTTTAACCCTTTTCTATTTTTTAGCTATTTTAACCATTGGAGGGCAAACTTATAATTTCCCAAATAGGACAAAACCCTTGCTTGGCCGGCCACATCATGAGGGGATGGGGAGGAGAGAGAAAACCAATTCCATTTCATTCTCATCCACTTTTTCTTCTTCTTCTCCAAAGGC
Source organism: Iris pallida (assembly GCA_029216955.1). Classification (NCBI taxonomy): domain Eukaryota; kingdom Viridiplantae; phylum Streptophyta; class Magnoliopsida; order Asparagales; family Iridaceae; genus Iris; species Iris pallida. Next base: position 4,285,896 of record JANAVB010011395.1, read on the forward strand.
TCCATCCACTTTTGAAGCTTCCATTGATTCCTTCTTCAAACCAAGGTGATTTCTTCTCCAAATCTATTTCTCTTCTCATGTAGATTGGTTAGGAAACCCATTAGGATGAGTCCCATGGTTGTGTCCCTCTCTAGAGACCATTTTGTGTCCTTTGGACATTTCTAGGAGTGTCCACATGTAGGATTGTGTTCCAATAGGAAAAACCCTCTTTTGGACACATGGATATTGTTTTAATATTGTTTTTGGGTTGTTCTCATTAATATTCCAGATTTTGACATGTTTAGAATGAGTTTCTCCATGTATTTTTATGTATCATATTCATTCCTATATGTATTTTTATATATATATAGTTATATATATATCATTCTATATATATATATATATATATATATATATATATATATATATATATATATATATGTATATATATATAAATGGTGAATATTATATGTGGTTGTGGCTTGTGTCTTTGTGTGGGATTGAGAGGGGACAGCAGGTTCCAGCCATGGGAGGGAATGGGTGTGTTATATGTGTATAGTTTCATATCTAGTATTCTCTATGTATATATGTATATATATATATAGTGGCATATGTATATATGGTTATATAAGGGATATATATATATATATATATATATATATATATATATATATATATATATATATATATATTTGAGATTGTATTGTGTGGTGTTTTGGTGTGGGGAGAGAACACAGGTTCGGCCAAGAGGAGTTTGCAATGTGTGTGTCTATGTTAGAGTGAGTGTTGTGTTTGGTTTTATGTGGGATAGAGAGTAGAGAGAGTGGTAGAGGGAATGAGTGATTGTTGTGAGACTTGAGAGGAGGTTTGAGTGGGTGTTTGAGAGTGCAATGGGGAGGGAAACCTGCACTGCAAACAGCAGTGATAACAGGGCAAAACAGCCCCCAATTTCAGTCCTATACTCCCTCCATAACAGTCCATACAAACCAATGTACATGGCTGTCCTTGGAGCCAAATGGCAGCCCCTTAATCTCACTTGGCAGCCTCCTTTGGACTGTCCAAGGACATCCAAATAACAGCCCTTTCACCTCCACATTTCAGTCCATTGTATTCCCCTACAGGACAGCCCCCTAACAGTCCAGAAATGACCCCAAAATCAGCCTCCAACTGTCACAAATTCAGTCCACATTGCTTATATTTCAGTCCATGTAAACCCCTTTACATGGCTGTCCTTTGGACTGCCATTTCAGTCCAGATGTAGCCTATGTATGGCTGTCCAAGTGCCACCATAAATCAGTCCAAACAACCTCAATATCAGTCCACAAGAAGGCTTGTGTTAGTGTGTGTTTTGAGATTTGTGTGTGTGTGAGAGAGGAAGCCTAGAGAGTGATACTAGTAGCCTATAGTTAGCCTATGTGCAAAACTAGTAGGAAACCTATAGGGGAGACTTATAGAGTGTGGTATCATGTGAGATGGGTGTGTGTGGTTGAGTGTGAGAGCGTTGAGGGTAAATTCATGACATAGGATAGGTAATAGGGTAAACCTATACCCCGTATCCTAACATGACCTAGATAACTAGGATACCCAAATTTCTTGGTAGGTAAACCTTAGATAGGTTGATATCTAGCTACCCTAAGGAGCCTAGGCTAGTTCCATGGGTATTTGCAAGGTTTCATTGGTTTTTGGCAAGGTATCGGGATTTACCTTAGAAGGGTAAATGCTAGTTTTGCCTAGAAATAGGATACTTGTGTTAGAAGCCTAAGATAGAGTTAGAACTTGATCCCCGTGGTTGGTAATGATCAAATATGGTACTTTAAGACTAGTTTTGACGTCGGTTGACCTTTTTGACCAAAAGTCAACAAAAGTCAACCGAGAGTCAAACTTAGCCTTAAAGCGACCCGATTTGACCGAAACCAACCCAGAGTTGACCAGTTGACTGAAAGTTAACAGTTGGTCAACATTAGACCAGTTTGACCTAGGGTTGACCTAGAGTTGACCAGAGTTGACCAGAGTTGACTTTTTGACCAAAAGTCAACTGTAAGTCAATCGTTGATCCCGATTGACCTAGTTTGACTTGGAATGACTCCCAGTGACCTAGTATGACCTAGTATGAACCAGTATGGCCTAGTATGTCTCAGTTAGACCTAGATTGACCTAGTTTTGACTTATACTTGCATTCATGACTTATATTAGTTTCTTTTTCAGTATTTAGTCCTGTTTGACTCATAGTATCTTATCTTAGGTCTGTGATCGCTCTGAGCGTCTGTTCACTCTATCAGCTCAGGACCACAGGCGAGTACATTCACTGATAGTTTTCATTGTCTTGATATCTACTATATCCGATTCAGTCGTAGTGTTTTACTTGATTCCTGACACGACTGTTCACGGACTAGTATTATCGGATTTAGGTCATAAGATGTCATTCCTGGGTTTCTTGGGATACTGGTACTTGCTTGGTCTTGATTCTTGTACTTGTATTGACGCCGATTCCAGAAGAGGACTTGCTCCCCTCTTAGGGAATCTCGCGTCATGACGTGCTATGACCGGATCCATTTATACTATTCGGGGAATGGGAGAATTATTAGGGGTTATGTGATCAAGCCTTCCTGTAACTATACATTGCTAGCATCACCCTCGCCTCACGTAGGGTGCTGCAGACACCCCATTACTAGTTATCCAGGTTGGACGGCATGATTCTCCGTTGAGTACACCGCGGATTGCCGGGCCAAGTGGATAACCAGCTCTTGCTTACCTAGCCGATCACATATCGCTCTAATAATTCAAAACACCTTTTTACTTTATTTGTCATGTTTTATATTCCAGTTTCAGCTTTACTTACTGTACTTTCACCATGCTATGATTTATTCTCATATGCTCTATTTGTCTTTTATACTGTACCTTGGTTATGGGACTAAGTTCTGTTTGAAAGAAGGGTTACAACCCCGGTCCTTGTTTGGTTTAAGGGTTGTAACTCGGCTTTCAAATGGTTCCCAAGTCGCCTATATCTTTGTCTTGTATTTCATTATTACTGTCTCTTATAGTATTTCTCAATTCATATGGAACTGCTGTTGGTGTTTGTACTTGCTCATTTTCCTGACAGGATACCGTTGACAAATTTTACAGATGATTTAGAGGCTGATTGCCCGACTTACTACGAGATAGAGTCTGACGGACTGGACCTAGACAGGGGCTTAGTGGTAGAGCCTCTTGACTTCGCTCATCCCGAGTAGCCTAGTTCTAGTTAGGTTTGCCTGGCCTGCGTGCCAGCTAGTTCATTTCTGTTGTAGTATCTTTATACTTATTATTATTCTGAGACTCTGGATTGTGGTTAGCTGTGACTTGTGGATATCTTGGACTCGTTTCCTGTTTATCTATCATATCTCTTTTCCATGCTTTCTACCCTAGTTTTGATTTATGTGATTGAGACAGTATTGTTTTGTTCCTCCGTTCGGAGTGTATATACTGTACAGGTACATTTATCTGTTTAGTCGTAGTATTTACAGACCCTATATACAGCGTTCTACCGTCGATTCTGCGGCATAGGCTGGACGTAACCACGTGCTCGTGCCCCTCTTCAGGGTGCAGGTCGTGACAATTTATCACATATATATATTAGAAAAACTATACTTCCTTTATAATAAAATAAAAAAAAATATTTTTCTAAGAAATATGTACCTCGCACATATTTGCACTCGTCGAGAAAATACGAAACGCAAACTCGCACGAGACGTATAATACGAGAATGCCAACTCGTATGCAACGTAAAAATCTGAATTACGAAATCAATACCAAATTATTTATAATAAACAAAAATTGTAGTAGTAATTTAGGGATTTTACATCCTACCCAACTTAAAAGAATTTCGTTCTCGAAATTTAGGAAACAAATAGGATATGTAGGGTTGAATAGTTATAAAGAGTTTTGTTACAAGAACCCATGATTTAAAATCATTGGACGAGAGAAGTATCGATATTTGATGAAAAATTAAGTGGTTAGAAGATGGCCAGACAACCTATCAATGTTTTAAAATCAATCAATGCTACATTTTTTCTTATAGACGTGCTACTTTAAGCAATAACCTCCTTACCTCAAGTCAAGGATTACTAGCTTGTTAGTTTCGAGTCCAATTTAGTTGTGGTCCACAAAATCGTTAAATCTTTGGCAAATCTTCAAAAAGTTGATTTCTTGTCACAATTGCAAAACTATTCTCTTTTCCAAAATTTTTGAGATTGATGAACAACCTTAGATGCCAACACATATATACATTCGATATCCCATAATAGGATGCTTTAGGAGTTTTGGTTTCAATAATCTCTAACGGATATTTTCCCCAACCAACTTCCGTCTTTCAAAATAAATCAGTCAGCCTTTAATCCATGAAGATATATTCAAAGTTATTTCGATGTAAAATTATGTCTAAAATCTTAAAATTTGATAAGTCCAAAATAATCTCTAATATGTTTTTCCTCACGCAAATTTTTTCTATGCAAAATTTTCCTTGTAAGAATTTACATAAAAATTTTCATTCTCACTTTAGTCAAGAGTAGAATCAATCTTACCTTAATATGACCTTTAATAGACAAAATTTTAAATTCCCGTATCTCACGACAGAAATTTCAATAAGTCCGAAACTTTTGATTCTTCATCTCCAATATTTCCATATAGGTCTATATGTCCTCAAGCTATAATCTCCTCAAAAATTTAATTTTAATAACCTTCAATCCATTCAGTCGATGGCCAAATCAAGTTCTTCCTAGTAGGACATTCACATTAATTTATAATCTAACAAAGTTCCTTAAGCACTAAACATAAAATTCCTCTCTAGTATGTTTGATTAATCGTAACCTTTTTGTCAATCTCAAGCATATTATAACTTGAACATAAAAACCAATGTCAATTCCCTTAATTCCATCTAATACCACTTTTCAACTCATTTCTCCAAATTATACACTCATTTTATTTATCTATACTAATCTCTTTTATGGCTTTCCGACTCTAACTCATTCTTTAACCAAAGGGTGTCATAATAAACTTTCCATCTTCACATATACGAAACAAGGTTTGCAAGAATAACAGTGTAGTAAAAATAAGATCCTTGAAGAGAGAAGAAAACAATCGGGAGGAGAATATAGTTAGGTTCAACGGTCATGATAAGGGTTTGGATAATAAATACGGATTATTGCACGAAAATAAAAATTTATGGGTCTAAGTAAATTAATATAAGGCACGAAAATAAAAGGCACGGGATAGCAATCAATATAAAGCACAAGCTAAGCATTTAAGGAGTTAAGTAGATCACAATCATATATCGGGTCGAAAGACTTGAGTCAAGATTTGATCTCTAACCGAAGTCAGAAAGGACCATAGTATTATGGTAGTGTTTATTGCTAGCCATTTTGACTTGAAAGTTGCATCATAAAAATAGAGTACATGGGGGCATGTTTTAGTGGCACATGATATACCTACATGAAGGTGAGCTCGCCTAGGTCTTATATGTGAAATTTGTTGGAAGAAAAAGTTTAATGTTGTATCCCAAATATTAGTCACGATAGGGGACACAAATTAATCAAAAATAGAAAGTGGGAGTTCATGAGTTACTAATTAATGCACAAAAATAAAAGGTTAAAGCACGAGATAAAGATAACTAAGGAAACCTCGTGTAATAAGTTAGGGACACAGTTCTAGAGAGAAGATAATCTCCTAGATTAAAGTATGGTAAACGATCCTAATCGTTTTTGAGTTTAAAACGACGAGAAGGTCACGATACAAGATCTAGACTTGAGGGAAGGTCGAGTAAGTTGATATGAAGTTATAGTCACATGGTTTGGTCGATGACTCACTATACTTGTGTACAACTATCATGGTCATTAGTAATATGGCAATTGCTATCCATCTTGGTTGCCTCTCAAAATAATATCTAAATCTATTAGTTCGAATCCCTCAAAAAGTTTTCTCAATATAATTCTCAAAAATAAGCTACCATAATTTGTATCCTTTCTAAGCCGTCCAACTTAATCACGACTTAAAACTTAATTTCCTTAAATCAATCTCGAAGTAACCCTTATCATATCACTACTAACTTTTCACAATTATATTATCAATCCAACCTTTAAACTCAAGATTTTATGAACCATTAAAATTTTACCAAATATTTTTTTTTATATCCATAATCACAACTTTTAAACTCAAAATCTAAATAGATTTATAAATCATCAATCATAGGACACAATTCAAAATTTGAAATTTTCCCTCAAACACGATTTCATATCTTCCCAAAATATTTTAAACCAAAATTTTAATATCATCACCTCAAACCTAAAACTCGAAATTAGCAATCTTATTAATCGAAAATCGTACGACTCAATTTAAACCTTAAGATTTTCCCTTTTTTTTCCCATAATCAAACTTTAACTCAAAATATAAACCAATTTATAAATCATAGATCATATTTCAAAAATTAAAAAAAAAAATCTTCCTCCAAGTCGATTTCATATCTATCAAAAATATATAACTCCCATGAGTCATAAATATCCTAAAATTTCTAAAGTTAGGAATAAATTTTGTTTTCTCAATCGTTTAAACGTTCATACGAATCTCTTGCCACTTGTAGCCTCAAAATAAAATTTGTCCATCCTTCGAAGTTTGTAATATTGCTACTACCCAACTTGGAATTAGCTAATCTTCAAAATAAAATGCATGTATAGCTTAAATATGACTCTAATGCATACTAACTGTCAATGTAATCCTTCTAGCCATGTGTTTGACCTAGGAGTAGATACTAATGTAGTCATCTTCCTAACCCTCATTAAGTACAAAAAGTAAGGTTTACGGTAGAAAGAGTTCAAACAGGATGTAAATCAAAGATGGTAACGAGAGTTCGTAACTTGAAGCAAGGAAGGAGGTCAAGCTTGTGGATGAGATTCTAGACTCTAATCATGTATGCAAGTTCACATCAGTACAGTCACATAACTGAAGTAAATACTCGACCTGCATGGGCCACCACAAAAATATGTAACACCCCAGTTCCAAAATAGAAGGACTAGAAACGTATCATGCCAGCTGTATACATACGAGTAAATAAAAGACTCGTATATATACATAAGCTGTAAAATGTAGAAAGCCAAGACACTAAATCTCATCCACGAAGATAAATAATGATATAAAAGTAACTTTGAATTTGTCATGTATACAATAGTTGGGCGGAGACAAATCCGCTACCAACTAATTTAAATAAGGAAGAAATATACAAAGAAAGTGATTTGGTCGGGCGAAGGGGATGACGATCCAAAATCAACATCTCGACGGAATAAAGCGCAAGTCATGGCCTTAGCTAGAGCACCTGCAGAAAGTCACAAAACACACCTGGAGGAATCACCAGGTCCTCAGAGGGACGTAACAAGACACATAATATCATGCCATAAACTGAATATAAATAGCTCAATAGAAAAGTACATAACCTAAACGGATAAGTTCCCTAACCATTCTATGTGAAAACATGCACTTTTGGAGACAATGTTCTTCGTAGGGCCTGCATGATAAGCCACACAAAATAAAAGAGGATTGGCAGCACGTAGCGCTCATACGAGACACTATCTGCCCTGGGCCGCAAGTAGCGCTCATCAGAGTCAATATCAGCCCGAAATGTGCATAAACATAAAATGTAGCCCCTACGCTAATAGATGTCTCCTCCATCCCCATGATACTATACATGCGTCGTCTTCACGACACACAACATGAATCGTTTCCACGATACTGTTTTTAGTCTTAATAACTGCTAGGTCTTCTATAAAAATCTATTAGTAGTTATACCCTAACGCACGGCCTGTACGCACCAATGATCAGTCAGCATGCAAGTTCATATCTATATGCGACTCGCGACTTCGTTGCACACAAGTGTCGAGGCCAAAGAATGCAACGCACACAAAGGGTGGTCCCTTAACTCTAGGCCAAAATGCAATAAGAAAACTAAAGTATAGTAATTTGCACCTACATAAAGTTTTGAAAGAACAATTATATTTGCTAGAAATAAGTAAAAGCATGTATGATATTGAGCAATTAAATAAAAAATAAAGGCAAGGTGTCTTTCCTGATGTGTCGTCTGGTGTGGTGCAATAATCCGACAAGTTTCGATTGTCCAATAGCCATGTTCGGTGTGTAATGGTTCGAGGTTGCAGAAAAATAGAAAAAACATGATTTAGTCATAAGTAAGGTTGACAAATAGTGGAAATTTGAGGAGAAGAGTATTTATATGATTTTAGAAAAATTTCCTACTACTTTAAAAATATGTTTTCCTTAGTCAAAAGGATTTGTAGAAAAACTACTTGAACTAAATTTACTAGTAGAAGAAATTTTAGGTAAATATTATAAATATATAAAAATTTCTTTAAGCAAAAATATGCTAAGTTTGTCAAATTGATTTTTTTTTTGATAGAAGAAATATTTACTTAAATTATTTAGAATAATACAAGAAATTCTATAAATTATTTTGGGGGTTCTAGACCAAAAACTATGGGCAAGCCAAAGTTTATAAACATATATATTCTGGAAACTATCTACCTTATATATTTTATAGAAAATTAATAGTAATCATAATAATAAGTGACTAATAAAATAATAATAATGATTTACAGATTTGTAATGATAACTAAATCAGTGTAATGATAATAATAACCATAATAATAATAAAAAATAATAATAATAATAATAATAATAATAATATAAACCTCTAAAAAAAACTATACTGCTCTCTTCCTAATTCGAGACAGTGAGAGAGAAAGAGGGATGGGAAAGAAGAGAAAGGAGCGGGAGAGAGGTCTCACCGAGGTCGGCGGGTCGAGCGGCAGGGGGATGGCTCGGCTGGGGGTCCTTTACTCCGGCGTGAGGTCGTCGGGCAACGTCGTGACGTCAGGCGGAGCATGGGGGTCAGGCGCCGGCAATGGCGCTGCGCTGTGCACGGCGGAGGTGCGGAGGACCTGGCCGTGGTTGCGGTTGAGGTGGCAGCGGCTCCCGCATGGAGAACGGAGAGCTTTGTGCGTTCTTGTGCGGTGTCGGAGCTTCCCGATAGCGGAGGCAGCTCCACATCCGGGGGTACGGGTCGAGGCGAACGCCGAAAGGACGCTGCGGAGGAGGTACATGACGGTTTGGGTTCGGGAAATATTTGTGGGTGCGGCGGCTCTCCGGTAGGGCGGTACGATTTTGGGCGGCGTCGGGGTCACAACCAGAAGCAATGTGAGCTAGGATTTCCTTTCCTTTCGCTTGTGTTCTCTGGTGTTGGTGGTGATGTGGGTTTTAGGAGTTTTGGGTGGCGACTGTAGCTGTGGTCGGGGTTGGCCACGGGGTGTTGGTTTCCAGTGATTTGGTCGGCCGGAGGAGCCGTGGTGTGGGACGGAGTTGGTGCTATTGGGTGATGGTAGAGGGACTGGTAATAGAAGTTGAAGGCCGGGGGAAGATGGTGGCGGTGGTGGTTGTGAACAGATCTTGGCGACGAGGGTGGTGTTGTTGTCCGGAAGAGTGGCGGTAGATGTGTAGATGGTGGTGATGCTGGAGGTTGCTTCGGCACATGAGGTGGCGGAGGACGGCTACTGCGGTGGTGCCGAAAATAATAGAGAGGCAGTCGGTGTCACGCCCCGATTCGTAAAGTCATTTATTCAAATATTTTTTCTCATAGAATCGATCGTTCTCGCTTGGGCGTGATGCCGTACAAGTCTGGTATTGCACTTGTACAAGGCAAAGATGGTATATAATTGATTTTCTTCAAATAGGAACACATCGTAGCGGCAGAAGCAGATAAGTTGAATTTAGTGAGGACAATCTTTCTCATTGAATAGAAGTACATCACTTCTTTATAGCAGCGGAGATAAAAGGGTAACTTAAGACACACAGAGATATATAGAACTTTATTCTCTTTATTGGTAATTGAAGAAGAGTACAAGACTTGTATTGAAATACAATGCTTACAACAAATCCCACTTTACATTTAAAACCAACTGAACAATGCTACATAGCTTACAATTGATACTTGGATACATTGGATTACAACTCGATATACCGACTTGGCTTATAACTCACTGGTATAACTGATTACAATGTTCCATACATTATGCCCTTTATAAACAGAAGACATCATCTTGTACAAGGAGAGCTTCTGTATGCCCAACAAATCTTCGATGTCGCAGGACCAATCAAGCCAATCTTCGTGTGTAGAACATCCCAAGCACGAGCACCTGCCCATAAAAATATGGGTCAGCACGTCATTTATGTACTGGCGAGCAGAATCCAACCCACTCGCCTAAACCAACATTTAAGTAACCATTTAAGCAACATTTATTAGAATGATCTTTCTATCTGGGGCCTAGCATCGGTTTACAGTTCTTGAGCAGAGACATTGAAGTAAATAGGTCATAGCATGGTATAACATTTCTTTGTGTAAGGCATCATCTAAGCAACATAGAGTTAACAGGTTGCAGCATATTATGGAAATACTTTCTGAAGGGGCATCGTTTAGCATACTTGGTGTTATCATTCAACAGGTTATGGAAATGATCTAAAAGGCAATGCATTAGAAATTCACATTTAACATGTTGAACATGTTATAGAGTCTCTCATTTTAAAGGCAACAACATAGTATCATTTCATTTAGCAATGTTTAGTAGGCAAGTTGAACCCACATATACAATATCAAAATTATGTGATTCCTTACCGATAGCCGACTTCTCATACCTGCATCAAATACAGTTTATCAGATATACTTACTCTGCCTGCACAAAACATTCATTAGCATGCATCATGACTACATGGTCACTGGTGTTATTAAACCATATAGACTCTTTTCATTTTATTTCATTTCAAGATAATACGGTCAGCATAGTAGATGGCGAGCCTCTATGCCACCCCGCCTTATTCGTGCTCCCATAGCACTCATTATTATTTCCTCCTAGGTCGAATCGGTCCCCAGGGCCCTAGGAACCGTTCGAGGAAATTAAAACTCAAACCTTGTATACAAGTTGTCCATGACCATGCGAATGCGTGTCCGACTCGATTGTGAACATAATTGCATGGTAAAATATATTAAACAAAGTAAAGGCACCAGTGCATCATTAGTCATATTCAATGACTTATTCATTTCATCATTACCATTATTTCATTTGGTGATCTCAAGGATCCCATACTTCATCATTTTTCATTCATTGCTTCATTGCAATGTTTCTCATATCGTTCCTTTCGACAAGGAACATAACATTCATTCATTTTTTCATTGCTTATAAGGGACAGGCAACATATCATATTCTTGCAATAGTTATACAGAGAGTACATGATTCTAGTATTTCATTCAGTTCATTGGTTCGATAGCATAGCCAGTTCATTGTTTTTCTATGATTCATAAGGCATCTCATTATTCAAGTGTCTACTTGTTTCGGCAGCGTTAAGCATAAGGGACAATGTTATCAATTCATTCTCAGGCCTCAAATCATATTAGCAGTTCAATGGGTTGTACATTTCAATAATTCTCAGCACAAGCATCTCTATTATTCAGCAACTAAAATATGGGACATTTAGGGATAATTCATAGCATTTCAATACTTCATTTATTAAGCATGAATGAGAAAGGAGGAGGAAGGACAGTTCTACTCACACATAATTCCACTAAGCGTAGCTCCACTAGCGAGCCACGTTTCAATACCCATTCCGTCTAGCCAGCTAAGAGAGACTGCATCAGTCTCAATTCTCCTGATTCCTAACATAAGTCACGATCCAACATTTTGATAGCATCCAACAAGCCAACCAAATGCCTCATACGGAGCGGGGCATTACAGTCGGCCTTGGCCGAAAGGTGGACATAGGTTATGGATTAGGGTTACGAGTTGTATCGGGTGTGTTGGAACGGTGTTGGGGATGGGTTGCGTTATGTTAGGATGTGTCCGACAAGGCTACGTTGGACGTCGGGGTGTGTCGAACAGGACGGAAGTTATTGCATTTGTACTGGGAAACATTATAGTGGATGGGAAAGGAGAATACGGACACGATGCACGATATCGGGTTGTGGAAATATTTGTGGAGATGATGGTGGAGAATTTAATTGGGCGCTCCCCTATATATAGGGTCGAGGACTCCTATTAGGATAATGACTAGAAATTGTTTAAACTTTCAGTGGATAACTCCATCCTTTCGCTTAAATCAATTTAAACTCGATTCAATATAATCTAATACCAATATAGATAATCCCGCCTTTGAAATTTAAAATCTATTAAAATCAAATTTTTTTCAATTTAAATTATAATTAAATACATATTAAATCCAACAAAATTTCAAATATTATTTTTGAAATATTAAAATGATGGAAATAAATAATTTCGAAAATAAAATATTTATACTCTCGTATACAAAAATAATATTTTTCCAAAACCAGTTTTTCTAAATTACTATTTATACTTGTATATAAAATAGCATTTTATACGGCAAAATAAATGAAGTTTTGAAATTCTCTTTGCTCATAACATTAAACAAATTGAGTATTTATCACATATATATATATTAGAAAAACTATACTTCCTTTATAATAAAATCAAAAAAATATTTTTCTAAGAAATATGTACCTCGCACATATTCGCACTCGTCGAGAAAATACGAAACGCAAACTCGCACGAGACATATAATACGACGAATGCAAACTCGTATGCGACGTACAAAGACGAATTATGAAATCAATACCAAATTATTTATTAAAAAAATCGTAGTAGAAATTTAGGGATTTTACACAAAAGAATCATACCCTTAGGCTTACAACTTGAAGATGATGATGTCCATATATTACGTCCTATATAAGTGAAGACTTCAATACGACTGTATGCCTCGAATCGCCAAGGAAACTCTATGCCTCGATGCATCCAAACGAGCTCCGTACCGAACGAATTGCTACATGAAACCTGCAAACAAACTGTAGGGATATTATTACATTGAATGCACTGGTGGGGAGGCCTCTCACCCACCCATACAAAACCTACACGTTATTTTAGCGAGTGCATATTATTGTTCTAGTGGTCGATCTAATCTTACCTTAGGATAGGTTTCATTACATAAACTACACATATTACTAGTGTCGTAACATCATGGTCATGGCATAAAGCCCATTTTTGTAACAATAACGTGGTTGAGCCTTACAACATACTATAAACTTGCCCATATTTACCTTCCGGCCTTCCATATTTCAACACAACAGTATGGTTATAACATAAGGACGTCAGACTACTAAACCATACACCACATATTGTGCCATGAAGCATGTGTCTTTATTGAAGCCAAATCTTAGGCTGATTAGTTTCATGTCATGCATCTACTCTTGACGTCAATCTATGACATACACAAGGATTGTTGCTATTACGTCAACTCAATCTATATGAAGGCCACTAGCATGACAAACTATTTGCGGACTATATAGCATATGTGAACAATTCAAGCGCGAGGCGCAAACTCCACTGAAGGTCCTCTAGCTGTATTGTGATGTACACTTCAGACTCGGTCGTACCCCCTCTAAAGGACGCACAATACATGTTATTCCTCCTATGCCGATATGATCCTAGTGCCCCAGTGATCGTTCGATGAACTCAAATCTTGTGCACAAGTTTTCCAATGACCATGCAAGTATCGACTCAACTTACCATACTTAAAAACCATTTATTATTTTTATTTTCTAATATCCATGCAGCTCCTAAACTAGGGACTGCTTCGGTGACAAATGCTCACGAAAACTTTCTATATTTCCATACTTCTCTAACATAAACTCAAAAATGACTATTTGATATCCCTTCTGCTCAACTTGAACCATCCGTGTTCCGTATAGTGCCAGCAATCGAGTCATATATATATGACAAGCCTTAAAACTATAGGAACGTGCATGCTATAACTAGTATTGAGACCGTAGGAATGTGCCTGCTATAACAAGCCTTTAACCCGTGGAACTATGTATTTCAATCGTGGGAACGTATAGACTATGACAACAAGTCAATAATTTATATGGCAGCATAAAAAACTCTACTTTACTTGTAACGACCCGCTACACGCGAACGGAATGTCGATTCAAACTGCACAAGTGCAACGACTCAAATCCCGTCTTGCTTGACGAAATAACTCACTTAAGGCAAAGGCAATGGACTTGGCCCTTCAGAAGAATCCAAGTCCACATACTGGATATAATATAAAGGACCTTAGCTCAAGTGCAATGACTCAAATCCCGTCGTATCAACCGAACAAGACGTAGACTGCTTGCAGGATATGGAAGAACCTCGTCTGGTGCAGAGTCTTTTCTCGTGCGTGCTAAGGTGGAAAGCTAACTCTGGAGCCTTGGAGCATTCCAAAGGAGCTGAAGCATCATATACAGGATATAATATTTCAGAACATCGCTATGTATCATTCCATCTTGTAGCCGCTTTGTACATTTTTTTATGTTTCTGGAGAGGGAGCTTAAGCAATTTATAATCTCGGCCTAGCGTCGCTTGTAATACTTCTTGCATATCAATAAAGAGCTTGAATTTATTTCAACTTGTGTTTATTCAACTCTGTGTGACTCTATGGCCTAGCTTCAATCGGCCGTTTCAGGATCTAACCGTACACGGGCACAACTTAGGCTCGTGTGGCATCATGCCAAATAAGAACGTTTGCTCCTCTAGGATCGGGACATGACATATTGTTATCAGAGCATGGCTTTATATCCTTGGACTTCATGTCAATTATCTCAGTTTTGAAAGCTTGTTCGTGAGTAAAAGAGGTGTACACTTGTCACTCCCATTTTTCGTTATACTTATTTCCAGTATACGTGTACGGATTCCCGACCCGTATCTTGACTTGTCTAGCATGGCTTGGCTTGGTTTGGTCTTGGTTTATTTTGTTTTTGGTTGGAGATGGAAATGGTAATATAAATATCAACTTTCGACTCTCTCTCCTCATTACTTTCATTAACTCCTCTTCCTCCATTAATTCTCTCCACCCACCTTAGGCAAGTGCAACTTACTTCATGGAGGAACTCTATTTTATTTGTTCCATTGTCTTCCTTACAAGCTTCTAATACTATTTAGTACTTAGCATTTTTGGTTTTGGGAGATTAATTCTTGTAGATCTAAGTTTTCTTAAATCTTGCTTTTCTTCGATTTTGATCTATCAAACTTCATTATTTTCACGTTTTGATCGTTCTATATTGTAGAGAATTTGATTTCACCCAAAATGGACCTTTGAAAACCTAAATTTTGATTTATTTGAGTGATATATGGACCTTGGAAGTTCATAGGTTCCATGATTCTTCTTCTCGAGTTGGAGAAGAAGAACAGTATGGGTGCATGGCATTTTATGCGCCCACAGTGACTTCAGTCTTAGATGCATAGCCCTTTATATGCACCCAAGCTTCCTTCCTTCCTCAGTGTAGGCGCATGGCTTCATATGCGTCCATGACTTTTACTTGCTCATCCATATAAATTCAAATATGTGTTAAGTCATAGTGTCCCTTTGCTATGGGCGCATAGCCCTTATTATTCGCCCATGTGGCCAGTATAGATGGCTCCTGACATAGCCGCCAAACCTTCCTGCCTCACTCATGTGGGCACATCGACCATTGGCGCATGCTTGTGGGCACATAGACCATGGGTGCATGCACTCTCCTGTGCATTCCTTCATAGCATATGCCCTATATGATGTGTTTGGTCCTAGGTGCATACATGTGGGTGCATGCCACTCTCAGCACATCTATTTTTGGGTGCATGCTCTTCATGACACCCCATTGACCCTTGTGCCATCCCTTGCAAATGTCCGTATTTGTCCCCATGGTCCTTAGTGTAAATTGTGACTTTGTTTGTAATCTTTACTTGACTAGTCCTATAATATTATTTTCTAGGTTGCATATATACTCTGAGCATTAAACATGATCTTGGTATGGCACGTACACTCTCTAACGAACTCCTCGATGGTGGCCCGCCTTGGTGCACTTACGTGAACACGACAGGACAATGTGATTTTACATGATAACTCTTGATAGTGACCCGTCGTGGTGCACTCTTAACAAGCAACATGACATGAATAGACTTAATAGTGGACCGCTGACGTACACTATTGACAAGTAATCTTGATAAGAAACCTAACATGATAAATCTTGATATGCTATTGTGATGGCTATCTTGACTCGCTAAGTAACTCTTGTCTTGACACCGTGGATGGTTGTGCTTATATAAGCTATATGTCTCGTCTTACATCATGTCTAGGACATGGATTCCTGGTTACCACGGTAAGGGATTCATACTGAATCTGACTAGGGTAATGACTAGAGTAATCAAGTAGTCCACGAAGAGATTTCTCAGCTACAGGCAGTCCCCTTATCTGGGCACTCTAATTGGACTTGTAGCCTGCCGTCGAGTAGGGCACATTTCCAGCATACTGCCATGTGTTGCACCCCCAAGTCACCTAATCCAACTCTCTCAACTTGCAACTGGATGACCTGGATAAAGTCTGTAGGGCTTGTGGCTGTTGGAACATCTCAATGCATCCTGTTAGTAACTAGGCTTGTGATAACCCTAGTTAGTTAAAGTTAAAGCCGTACTCATTGCTTGGCCGTGATTGATAGATGTAGTCTCGTCTAGTCTTGTCTAGACAGTGCCAATACATGGTTACTTCATCACATTACTGTTTATGCTTTATCTTATCGATAATCGGTCAGAGGCTAAGTTCTGTTCAGGAGAAGGGTTACAACCCCGGTTCTTGTTTGGTTTACGGATTGTAACTTGGTTACCAGAGTGGTTTCTTAGTTATCTTATCGTTTATCCCCTGAATTCTTAACTTTAAGTTTTTTTGTCATTATTATGCCGTGTGATCTAACATGCTGGTTTTAGTTCTTAAGTAAAGCCTACCATGTGGCACTTGCTCTTTCAGGAGTCTGACCCAGCTAGTTTTGTTTGGTCAGATTTTGGAGTAGCACCCGAGGATCTTCCAACCGTCCAGCCAGATGGTGAACACTAGACGTAACCTTGGCAACGAGTGGATTTTATTTTGCTCTCCCACTACACTGTAAATTATTCTTTTAAGGCGTTTAGCCACCGAGCAAGTGTTAGCTCGCGTTGAAAGCTTATATTTTTTGTCTGCCTAAGGGCTGTAATATGATTGACAAATCCTAGGGTTGATCATATGTGACTTAAACTCTTGCTAGTCTTCGTATTTTGTATGACTAGCTTCATGATCATCTGAATATGTAATGTATGGGACGGCTTACTTTGTATGTCTGATGATCTACAATCTTGTTTCATTTACTTGCTTGCTTGAGATTGAGACACTAGGCCTGTTCTTGACCATAAGTGACTGTTGGCTTGTAGTTAAACCCTCATGCATTTAAACATTCGTGACCGTATTGCGAGATGGGATTCACTTTAATGTACGTAGCTGGCTGTGTCTGTCCCCCGCTCTCCAGTATTCTGGTTCTGGGACATGATACGGTTTAAGTGGTGGCCCATGTAGGTCTTATAAATTAAGATGTGTGAGGGTTTCACTGAATAGATGTCTCAATCAGCATTCGTCCTTGATCTCTACTCGTGTCTTCTAATCTTTCTAAAATCTTGACCTGATCACATGCTTATATCCTCGATCTATCTTGGTCCTTTCTTATTGTTCCCTATGTCATTTCTTCAGTGGCATTGCTCCTACTCCCGCCGATCAGCATGATGGAGCGCCTCCAGTGAACCAGCAATAACCTAGAGGCCAAGCCCAGCACTCTTGAGCAGCTTCTTGAGTCATGCATTCTAGGGATCCAGAGCCCCTAGCCAAGCCAGTCCAGCCTGCAGAGCCTGACAATGGAACCCTGGTGGGACTCATCAAAGAATTGCTTGCATCTCAAGATCGTCGGGAGATGCCCTGCACCAGATAGTACAAAATGCTATGGGCAGAGTTGGTTACCAAAGGAACAACGCGGCCAACAGCTTCAAGCGTCTGAACCCTCCTTTCTTTGACGACAATGACGATGCTATCGCTGCTAATGTGTGTCTTCAGGATATAGAAGTTATCCTAGAGGCAGCTGGATTCCTGAGAAAGAGAAGGTGGCCATTGTGCGCCTGCAACTATTGGACTTAGCCCACAGCTGGTGGGCGATGCTAGCAGTTGGATTAGCAATGCCTGTCTTATGGGCGGTATTCAACAATAAGTTCCAGACAAAGTACTTCAACGCAGTAGCTTGGTATGATCTGCATTCGAGATTCACTAATCTCAAACAGATGGAAAGGACGGTCGATGGATATGACTTAGTCGGTTTTCTCCTACCTTGGTGGTAACCGAATTGGATCGAGCCCAGCGATTCTAGCAGGGACTCCACCTAGAGATCATTATATCAGTAGAGAAGTTTGAGTACCAGACGTTTGATGCCGTCTTGCGAGCAGCGAAGAGGCATGAATATACTTCGCAGAGGATTGTAGATAGAAGCGAAGGACGGAAGAGGTCTCATGAGCAGATGTCCTAGTCATCAGCACCAGCCTCAACAGCTAGGGCTTTGACTATTGGAGCTCCTAGGAGGGCGACCACAGCCTCATCGGTTCAGCAATCGACACCGACGTATCCTCTGCAGCAGAAGCAGAAGCAGTCTTCCGCAATGGGCTGCTCTCATTGTGGGAAGCCAGGACATGTAATATCAGAATGTCGCAGAGCACAGGGATTATGCTTGGCTTGTGGGGCAACGGATCATAAGATAGGGTCCTGTCCGAATAGATCCAGTTCATCGTCATCAAACCTAACCAATCCATCGGATAGAGGTCCAGTACCAGTGCAGCAGCAGCACCAGCCTCCGAGGCTATTACTGCCTCAGGCTCAACAGTATGCCCAAGCTCAGATTTAGAACTGACATGGAGGTTTTCGGCAGAGGGGACAAGCACCAAGAGGACAAGGACAGGCTATGGCTCTGACCGTGGCAGAAAAATTAGCATCAAGTGAGGTGGTAGCAGGTACCATTCTCGTCAACTCTTTTTCAGCATCAATATTATATGATTGGGGTGCATCGCATTCATTTATGACTGCACGATTTGCGACACGGATAGGACTAGATCCCGAGTCATATCAGTAACGCTTAATATACTTACTGGTAACAGTCTTGTGGGAGTAGATAGAGTCTATTCCTCATGTCGAATCGTAGTTAGCGGTAGAGAGTTCTCCGCTAGATTGATAGAAGTTTCGATGGCTGACTATGATGTGGTCCTAGGAATGGATTGGTTGAAGGATCAATACGCAAGAATAGACTGTCATATTGTATTCCCGACGAACCAGAGTTTTTATTTTCTAGAGAGGAAGTAGAACCTTCTCTACCAGTTTTGCGGATGGTAGTAGCAGTGGCAGTTCAGTTTTCCAGAGTAGTAGAGGAATTTCCTGATGTATTTCCCGAAAAGCTTCCAGACATGCCCCTAGAGAGAGATAGAGTTCACCATTGATTTGATTCCAGGAATGACACTAGTGTCAGGGGGAGTCTACAGAATGGTATCTTCAGAGTTAGAAATCTTATACAAGATGATTGAAGAACTTAGAACCAAGGGACTCATTCGTGCTAGTGGATCACCTTGGGGAGTTCCGATACTTCTTGTGAAAAAGAAGGATGGTACGTCAAGATTATGTATTGATTATCGTACCTTGAACTCTGTAACAATCAAGAATAGATATCCTCTACCAAAGATAGATGATTTATTTGATCAACGCAGAGAAGCGGCAGTATTTTCGAAGATTGGCTTGCGGTCAGGATACCATCAGATTAGTGTCAGAGAGCAAGACACCCCGAAGACAGCGTTTAGATCTATATATGGATATTGGGGGTTCCTTGTTATGCCATTTGGAGCGACCAATGTGCCAGTCGTATTCATGGACCTCATGAATCGTATCTTCATGTCCTATTTGGACCAGTCCGTGATAGTGTTTATAGACGACATCTTGGTCTATAGCAAGAATGAGGTAGAGCATGAGCAGCATCTTCGTGTGGTTCTTCAGATTCTCAGAGAGCACCAGTTGAACACGAAGTATAATAAGTGCAAATTTTGGCTTGATCGCTTTTCGTACTTAGGTCACATCATCACCAGTGGTGGAGTGGAAGTGGACCCCCAGAAGATAGTGACCATAAAGACATGGCCGATACCCAGTACCATCGTAGAAGTTCGAAATTTCCTAGGATTGGCGGGCAATTACCGACGGTTTGTATCAGCCTTTGCTCGAATTTCACGCCTTTGACGCAGTTGACCCGCAAGGATGTGCAGTTTGCTTGGACAGCAGAGTGTCAGAGTTTATTCGAGAAGTTGAAGGATTAATGACGACACCCATTCTCACGCTTCTAGATGGGACTAGATGATTTTCAGTTTATTGTGATGCTTCCGACAGAGGGTTGGGATGCGTCTTGATGCAACATGGTAAGGTAGTAGCTTATGTGTCACGTCAGCTTCGTGATCATGAGAGAAATTATCCAACCTATGACTTGGAATTAGCAGCGGTGGTTTTCGTAATTAAGTTGTGGAGGCATTATTTGTATTGAGATCGGGTAGAGATTTTTACCGACCATAAGAGTCTTAAGTATGTGTTTACTGAGAAGGGCCATAACATGCATCAGAGGAGATAGCTAGAGCTACTTGTGGATTACAACATCAACCTGCATTATCATCAGGGGAAGGCCAACGTCGTTGCAGATGGATTGAGCAGAAAATCCAGAGTTTATTTTCTAACAGCACAGCCAGAGTTGTTAACAGATCTTCAAAAGATGGGTATTAAGGTTGTTCTTCCTTCCAATGTGGCATTGATGGCTAGTACGCAAGTTCAGTCCAGTATAATTGAGAGGATTAAGTTAGCTCAGTCAGCGAATTC
This sequence comes from Iris pallida, assembly GCA_029216955.1. Taxonomy (NCBI): domain Eukaryota; kingdom Viridiplantae; phylum Streptophyta; class Magnoliopsida; order Asparagales; family Iridaceae; genus Iris; species Iris pallida. The sequence continues at coordinate 4,306,716 of JANAVB010011395.1, forward strand.
TAAGCTTCAGTGGCTTAGGGTAGAATGTGTAGTAGGACGGAGACTCGAGTTATGCATTCATGAGGATGGTACAATTCGACATGGAAGGCATCCTTGTGTACCCAGTAGTGATATCAGGTAAGAGATCATGGAAGAAGCTTACAGTTTACATTATTCGATTCATCCCAGCAGTACAAAGATGTATCGTGATATCCGTCAGCTTTTTTTGGTGGAATGGCATGTAGAGGGAGATAGCCCGGTTTGTCTCTCGTTGTTTAGTTTGCCAACAAGTTAAGGCTGAACATCACGGACCTGTTGGACTTATTCAACCGTTATCAATCCCAGAGTGGAAGTGGGAGCACATTATAATGGATTTTATAACTAGGTTACCTAAATCCCTAGCTGAGAGAGATGCTATCTGGGTTATAGTTGACAGACTCACCAAGGTAGCTCATTTTCTTCCATTCAGGATTGGTCAGTCGACGGATCAGCTTATAGAGATGTAGCTCAGGCAGATAGTCAGATTGTACGGAGTAACAGTTAGTATTATATCCGACAGAGATTCAAGATTTATATCGTACTTTTGGTGGAGTCTTCAGAAGAGTTTGGGGACTCATCTCAAGTTCAGTTCAGCTTATCATCTGCAGACAGATGGTCAGTCAGAACGTTCGATCCAGACTCTTGAAGATATGTTGCGGTCTTGTATGCTCGACTTCGGTGGTTCGTGGGAAGATCACCTGCATCTAGTGGAGTTCTCATGTAATAACAGTTTCCAGGCTAGTATCCAGATAGCACCCTTTGAGCCCCTGTATGGCAGAAAGTGCAGATCCCCATTAGCATGGGATGAGGTTGACGAGAGATAGATGCTTGGTCCAGAGATGATAAAGCAGACTAACGAGGTGGTCAGGCAAGTTAGGGATTATCTTCGAATTGCGCAAGATCGCCAGCGTTATTGGGCCGATTCTCATCGCCGTCCCTTGAATTTTCTATCGACGACCACGTATTCCTTAGGATCTCACCTACCCGTGGTGTCATTCGTTTTGGCATACGGAAAAAGTTTAGTCCTTGGTATATAGGGTCGTTCGACATTCTAGAGCGAGTAGGTGATGTGTCATATCGTCTCGCTCTTCTGCCGTCGTTACGTGAGGTGCATAATGTCTTTCATGTATCCCAATTGTGACGGTATATCCCAGATCCGAGTCATGTCCTTGATAATTCTGAATTGGTTATTGGTACCAACCTTTCGTATGAGGAAAGATCCGTATCCATATTGGATCGGAGAGAGAAGGTACTCAAGAACAAGACTATTAGTTTAGTCCGTATTGCTTGGGGTTATCACTCTTTGGGTGAGTCAACGTGGGAGCGTAAGGATGATATCCGATCGCAAAATCCACACCTATTTGACTCGTAAGGTATAATGTCTTCTTTATGCCTTATACTTTTAAATCCTTGCTTGCATGAATGATTGTTTGATTGACTACTGGTCATAGATTGCTCGCGATTAGTATAGCTTGCCCCGACATCTCCAGCCTCTTGATTAAATTTCGAGGATGGAATTCTTTTAAGGTGGGTAGAGTTGTCACTCCCATTTTCTATTATACGTATTTCTAGTATACGTGTACGGATTTCTGACTCGTATCTTGACTTGTCTAGCATGGCTTGGCTTGGTTTGGTCTTGGTTTATTTTAGTTTTGGTTGGAGATGGAAAGAGTGATATAAATATCAATTTCCCACTCTCTCCTCATTACTTTCATTAACTTCTTCTTCCTCCTCCATTAATTCTCTCCACCCACCTTAAGCAAGTGCAACTTGCTTCATGGCGAAACTCCATTTTGTTCCATTTTTTTCCCTACAAGATTCTAAGACTATTTAGTACTTAGCATTTTTGGTTTTGGAGGATTTATTCTTGTAGATCTAAGTTTTCTTAAATCTTGCTTTTCTTGGGTTGTGATTTACGAAACTTTATTATTTTTATGTTTTGATCGTTCTATGTTGTATAGAATTTGATTTCACCCAAAATAGACATTTGAAAACCCAAATTTCGATTTATTTTGGGTGATTTATGGACCTTGGAAGTTCATGGGTTTCATGGTTCTTCTTCTCGGGTTGGAGAAGAAGAACAGTGTGGGCGCATGGCATTTTATGCGCCCACAGTGACTTCAGCCTTGGGTGCATAGCCCTTTATTAGCGTCCAAGCTTCCTGCCTTCCTCAGTTTGGGTGCATGGCTTCATATACACCCATGACTTTTACTTGCTTATGTACATAACTTCAAAAATGTGTTAAATCATAGTGTACCTTTTATGTGGGCGCATAGCCCTTATTATGCGCCCACGTGGCCAGTATAGATGGCTCCTGACTTAGCCGCCTAAACTTCCAACCTCACTCATGTGGGTGTATAGACCATAGGCACATGCTTGTGGGCGCATAGGCCATGGGCGCATGCACTCTCATATGCATTCCTTCCATAGCATATGCCCTACATGATGTGTTTGGTTCTAGGCGCATACATGTGGGTGCATGTCCTTAGGCGCATAGCCTTGGGTATATGCCACTCTCAGCACATCCATTTTTAGGTGCATGCTCTTCATGAAACCCCATTGACCCTTGTGCCATCCCTTGCAAATGTTTGTATTTGTTCCCATGGTCCTTAGTATAAATTGTGACTTTGTTTATACTCTTTACTTGACTAGTCCTATAAATTTTTTTCCAGGTTGCACATGTACTCTGAGATTAAACACGATCTTGGTATGGCACGTACACTCTCTAACGAACTCTTTGATGGTGGCCCGTCGTGGTGCACTTACGTGAACACGACATGACAATGTGACTTTACATGATAAATCTTGATAGTGACCCGTCGTGAGATAATCTTGACAAGCAACATAACATGAATAGACTTGATAGTGGCCCGCTGAGGCGCACTCTTGACAAGTAATCTTGGTAAGTAACCAAACATGATAAATCTTGATATGTTGTTGCAACGGCTATCTTGACTCGCTAAGTAACTCTTGTCTTGATATCGTGGATGGTTGTGCTTGTATAAGCTATATGTCTCGTCTTTCATCATGCCTAGGACATGGATTCCTGGTTACCACGGTCAGGGATTCATACTGAATCTGACTAGGATAATGACTAGAGTAATCAAGTATTCTATGAAGAGATTTCCTAGCTACAGGCAGTCCCGTTATCTGGGAGCTCTAATTGGACTTGTAGCCTGCCGTCGAGTAGGACACATTTTTAGCACACTGTCATGTGTTGCACCCCCAAGTCACCTAATCCAACTCTCTCAACTTGCGACTGGATGGCCTAGATTAAGTCTGCAGGGTTTGTGACTATTGGAACATCTCAATGCATCTTGTTAGTAAGTAGGCTTGTGATAACCATAGTTGGTTAAAGTATAAAGCCATACTCATTGCTTGGTTGTGATTGATGGATGGAGTCCCGTCTAGTCTTGCCTAGACAGTGCCAGTACATGGTTACTTCAGCACGTCACTGTTTATGCTTTATCTTATCGATAATCTGTCAGAGGCTAAGTTTTGTTCAGTTGAAGGGTTACAACCCTGGTTCTTATTTGGTTTACGGGTTGTAACTTGGTTACCGGAGTAGTTTCTTCGTTATCTTATCATTCATCCCCTGAATTCTTAACTCTAAGTTTTCTTGTCATTATTATGTCGTGTGATCTAACATGTTGGTTTTAGTTCTTAAGTAAAGCCTTCGATGTGGCACTTGCTCTTTCTGGGGTCTGACCCAGCTGGTTTTTTATGGCCAGATTTCGGAGTAGCACACGATGATCTTCCATCCTTCCAGCCATATAGTGAACACTAGACTCAACCCTGACAACGAGTGGGTTTTATTTTGCTCTTCCACTCTATTGTAAATTATTCTTTTGAGGCATTTAGCCACCGAGCAAGTGTTAGCTCGTATTGAAAGCTTATATTTTGTCTGCCTAAGGGCTGTAATATGATTGACAAATCCTAGGGTTGATCATGTATGACTTAAACTCTTACTAATCTTCGTATTTTGTACGACTAGCTTCATGATCATCTGAATATGTAATGTTTGGGATGCCTTACTTTGTATGTCTGATGATCTACCATCTTGTTTTATTTACTTACTTGCTTGAGATTAAGACACTAAGCCTGTTCTTGACCATAAGTGGTTGTTGGCTTGTAGTTAATCTCTCATGCATCTAGACAACCGTGACCGTATTACGAGGTAGGATTCACTTTAATATATGTAGCAGGTTGTATCTGTCCCCCGCTCTCCAATATTCTGGTTCTTGGGCGTGACACTATTTAAGTGGTGGCCCATGCAGGTCTTCTAAATCAAGATGTGTGAGGGTTTCACTGAATAGATGTCTCAATCAACATTCGCCCTTTATCTCTACTCGTGTCTTCTAATCTTTCTGAAATCTTGACCTGATCACATGCCTATAACCTCGATCTATCTTGGTCCTTCCTTATTGTTTCCCATGTCATTTCTTTAGTGGCATTACTCCTAGTCCCGCCGATCAGCAAGGTAGAGCACCTCCAGTGAACCAGCAGCAACCTGGAGACTATGTCCAGTCCTCTGGAGCAGCTTCTCGAGTCATGCACTCTAGGGATCCAGAGCCCCCAATTCAGCCAGTCCAGCCTGCAGAGCCTGACAATGGAACTCTGGTAGGACTCATCAGGGAATTGCTGGCATCTCAAGATCGTTATAGCGATGCCCTGTGCCAGACAGTACAAGATGCCATGGGCAGAGTTGGTTACCAAGGGAACAATGTGACCAACAGCTTCATGCATCTGAACCCTCCTTTCTTTGACGACAGTGAAGATGCTATCGCTGCTGATGCTTGGCTTCAGGACATAGAAGTTATCCTAGAGGCAGCTAGGATTCCTGAGGAAGAGAAGGTGGGATTCCTGAGGAAGAGAAGGTGGCCGTTATGCGCCTGCAGCTATTGGACTTAGCCTGCAGCTGGTGGGCGATGCTAGCAGTTGGATTTGCAACGCCTGTCTTATGGGCGGTATTCAGCAATATGTTCCAGACGAAGTACTTCGACGTAGTAGCTCAGTATGATCTGCAAATGAGATTTACTAATCTCAAGCAGATGGGAAGGACGGTCGATGGATATGCGGCCAAGTTTTCTAGACTTAGTCGGTTTGCTCCTACCTTGGTGGCAACCGAATTGGATCGAGCCCAGCGATTCCAGCAGGGACTCTACCTAGAGATCATTATATCAGTAGAGAAGTTTGAGAACCATACGTTTGATGCCGTCTTGCGAGTAGTGAAAAGGCATAAATATACTTCATAGAGGATTGTAGATAGAAGCGGAGGACGGAAAAGGTCTCATGGGCAGATGTCCCAGTCATCAGCACCAGCCCCAGCAGCTAGGGCTTTGACTATTGGAGCTCCTAGGAGGGCGACCACAGCCTCATCGATTCATTATTCGACACCGACGTATCCTCAGCAGTAGAAACAGAAGCAGTCTTCCACAATGGGCTGTTCTCATTGTGGAAAGCCAGGACATGTAGAATCAGAATATTGTAGAGCATAGGAATTGTGCTTAGCTTGTGGGGCAGCGGATCACAAGATAGGATCCTGTCCAAATAGAGCCAGTTTATCGTCATCAAACCTAACCAGTCCATCGGTTAGAGGTCCAGCACTAGTGCAGCACCAGCCTCCGAGGCCATTGCCGCCTTAGGCTCAACAGTATGCCCAAGCTCAGATTCAGAACCGGCAGAGAGATTTCCAGCAGAGGGGACCATCACCAAGAGGACAAGGATATGCTATGGCTCCGACCGTGGCAGAAGAATTGGCATCAAGTGAGGTGGTGGCAGGTACCATTCTCGTTAACTCTTTTCTAACATCAGTATTATTTAATTCGGGTGCATCGTATTCATTTATGTCTGCACCATTCGTAACACGTATAGGACTGGAGCCTTAGTCAATATCAGTAAGACTCAATATACTTACTGGTAACGGTCTTGTGGGAGTAGATAGAGTCTATTCCTCGTGTCGAATCGTAGTTAGCGGTAGAGAGTTTCCCGCTAGATTGATAGAATTTTCTACTGTCGACTATGATGTGGTCCTAGGAATGGATTGGTTGAAGGATCAATACGCAACAATAGACTGCCATATTGGTAGGATTATTTTTGGTATTCCCGGCGAACCAAAGTTTTTATTTTCTAGAGGCGAAGTAGAACCTTCTCCACCAGTCTTGCGGATGACAGTAGCAGAGACAGTTCAGTTTCCCAGAGTAGTAGAGGAATTTCCTGATGTATTTCCTAAAGAGCTTCCAGGCATGCCCCCAGAGAGAGATAGAGTTCACCATTGATTTGATTCCAGGAACGGCACTAGTGTCAAGGGGAGTCTACAGAATGGCTCCTTCAGAGTTAGAAATCTTGTACAAGATAATTGAAGAACTTAGAACCAAGGGATTCATTCGTGCTAGTGGATCACCTTGGGCAGCCCGGATACTTATTGTGAAAAAGAAGGATGGTAAGTCAAGATTATGTGTCGATTATCGTACCTTGAACTCTGTAACAATCAAGAATAGATATCCTCTACCAAGGATATATGATTTATTTTTTTAACTCAGAGGAGTGGCAGTATTTTTGAAGATTAACTTGCGGTCAGGATACCATCAGATCAAAGTCAGAGAGCAAGACATCGTGAAGATAGCGTTCTGATCTAGATATGGACATTGGGAGTTCCATGTTATGCCATTTGGAGCGACCAATGCTCCAGCCGCATTCATGGACCTCATGAATCATATCTTCATGCCCTATTTGCACCAGTTCTTGATAGTATTTATAGACGACATCTTAGTCTATAGTAAGAATGAGGCAGACCATGAGCAGCATCTTCGTATGGTTCTTCAGATTCTCAGAGAGCACCAGTTGTACGCGAAGTACAGTAAGTAAAATTTTTGGCTTTATCGTATTTCGTACTTAGGTCACATCATCACCAGAGGTACAGTAGAAGTGGACCCCCATAAGATAGTGTCCATAAAGACATGGCCGGCACCCAGTACCATCACAGAAGTTCAGAGTTTCTTAGGATTGGTGAGCTATTACTGCGGTTTGTATCAGACTTTGCTCGGATTTTAGCACCTTTGACGCAGTTGACCCACAAGGATATGCAGTTTGCTTGGACAACAGAGTGTCAGAGTTCATTCGAGAAGTTAAAGCAAGGATTGATGACGGCACCCATTTTCACGCTTCCAGATAGGACTGGAGGATTTTCAGTTTATTGTGATGCTTCCGACAGAGGGTTTGGATGCATCTTGATACAGTATGGTAAGGTAGTAGCTTATGTGTCACGTCAGCTTCATGATCATGAGAGAAATTACCCAACCCATGACTTGGAATTAGCAGCGGTGGTTTTTGCACTTAAATTGTGGAGGGATTATTTGTATGGAGATCGGGTGGAGATTTTCACCGACCATAAGAGTTGTAAGTATGTGTTTACTCAGAATGACCTTAACATGTGTTAGAGGAGATGACTAGAGCTACTTGTGGATTACGACATTAACATGCAGTATCATCAGGGGAAGGCCAACGTCGTTGCAGATGCATTGAGCAGAAGAGCCAGAGTTTATTTTCTAACAACACAGCCAGAGTTGTTAGCAGATCTTTAGAAGATGGGTATTGAGGTTGTTCTTCCTTCTAATATGGCATTGATGGCCAGTATGCAAGTTCAGTCCAGTATAGTTGAGAGGATTAAGTTAGCTCAGTCAGCGGATTCTAAGCTTCAGCGGCTTAGGGTAGAATGTGTAGCAGGACGGAGACCCGAGTTATGCATTCATGAGGACGATACACTTTGACATGGAAGGCGTCTTTGTGTACCCAGTGGTGATATCAGGTAAGAGATCATGGCAGAAGCTCACGGTTCATAGTATTCGATTCATCCCGGCGGTACGAAGATATATCGTGTTATCCGTCAGAATTTTTGGTGGAATGGCATGAATAGGGAGATAGCCTGGTTTGTCTCTCGTTGTTTAGTTTGCTAACAAGTTAAGACTGAACATCAGAGACCAGCTGGACTTCTTCAACCTTTACCGATCCCAGAGTGGAAGTGGGAGCACATTACCATGGATTTTGTAACTAGGTTACCTAAATCCCTAGCTGGGAGAGATGCTATCTGGGTTATAGTTGACAGACTCACCAAGGTAGCTCATTTTTTCCCTTTCAGGATTGGTTAGTCGATGGACCAGCTTGCAGAGATGTAGCTCAGGCAGATAGTCAGATTGTACGAAGTACCAGTTAGTATTGTATCCGACAGAGATTCAAGATTTACATTACACTTTTGGTGGAGTCTTCAGAATAGTTTGAGGACTCGTCTCAAGTTCAGTTCAGCTTATCATCCGCAGACAGATGGTCAGTCAGAATGAATGATCCAAACTCTTGAAGATATGTTGCGATCTTGTAAGCTCGACTTTGGTGGTTAGTAGGAAGATCACCTATATCTAGTGGAGTTATCCTATAATAATAGTTTCCAGGCCAGTATCCAGATGGCACCCTTTGAGGCCCTGTATGGCAGAAAGTACAGATCCCCGTTAGCATGTTATGATGTCGGCGAAAGACAGATGCATGGTCCAGAGATGATTACGCAGACTATCGAGGTAGTCAGACAAGTTAAGGATTATCTTCGAATTATGCAAGATTGCCAGCATCATTGGGCCGATTCTTATTGGTGCCCCATTGAATTTTCTATCGACGACCACGTATTCCTTAGGATCTCGCCTACCCGTTGCGTCATTCGTTTTGGCGTACGAGAAAAGCTTAGTCCTAGATATAGGGCCGTTTGACATTCTAGAGCGAGTAGGTGATGTGTCATATCGTTTTGCTCTTTCATTGTCATTACGTGAGGTACATGATGTCTTTCATGTATCCCAATTACGACGGTATATTCCAGATCCGTGTCATTTCGTTGATCATTCTGAATTGGTTGTTGGTACCAACCTTTCGTATGAGGAAAGACCCGTATCCATATTGGACCGAAGAGAGAAGGTACTTAAGAAGAAGACTATTAGTTTAGTCCGTGTTTCTTGGGGTCATCACTTTTTTGGTGAGTCAACGTGGGAGCGTGAGGTTGATATCCGATCGCGATATCCACACTTGTTTGACTCATAAGGTATAATATCTTCCTTATGCCTTATGCTTTTAAATCCTTGCTTGCGTGACTGATTGCTTGATTGACTGATAGTCATAGATTGCTCGTGATTAGTATAGCTTACCCCGACATCTCTAGGCTCTTGATTAAATTCCGAAGACGGAATTCTTTTAAGGTGGATAGAGTTGTCACTCCCGTTTTCTATTATACGTATTTTCAGTATACGTGTATGGATTCCCGACCCGTATCTTGACTTGTCTAGCATGGCTTGGCTTGGTTTGGTCTTGGTTTATTTTAGTTTTGGTTGGAGATGGAAAGGGTGACATAAATATCAACTTTCCACTTTCTATCCTCATTACTTTCATTAACTTCTTCTTCTTCCTCCATTAATTCTCTCCACCCACCTTAAGCAAGTGCAACTTGATTCATGGAGGAACTCCATTTTATTTGTTCCATTGTCTTTCCTACAAGCTTCTAAGACTATTTAGTACTTATCATTTTTGGTTTTGGAGGATTAATTCTTGTAGATCTAAGTTTTCTTAAATCATGCTTTTCTTGGGTTTTGATCTATCAAACTTTATTATTTTTATGTTTTGATCATTCTACGTTGTAGAGAATTTGATTTCACCCAAAATGGACCTTTGAAAACCCAAATTTCAATTTATTTTGAGTAATTTATGGACATTGGAAGTTCATGGGTTTCATGGTTCTTCTTCTCGGGTTGGAGAAGAAGAACAGTGTGGGTGCATGGCATTTTATGCGCCTACAGTGACTTCAGCCTTGGGTGCATAGCCCTTTATTAGCGTCCAAGCTCCCTGCCTTCCTCAGTTTGGGCGCATGGCTTCATATACACCCATGACTTTTACTTGCTTATGCGCATAACTTCAAATATGTGTTAAATCATAGTGTCCCTTTTCTGTGGGCGCATAGCCCTTATTATGTGCCCATGTGGCTAGTATAGATGGCTCCTGACTTAGCCGCCCAAGCTCCCTGCCTCACTCATGTGGGCGCATAGACTATAGGCGCATGCTTGTGGGAACATAGGCCATGGGTGCATGCACTCTCCTGTGCATTCCTTCCATAGCATATGCCCTATATGATGTGTTTGGTCCTAGGCGCATACATGTGGGCGCATGCCACTCTCAACACATCCATTTTTGGGTGCATACTCTTCATGACACCCCATTGACCCTTGTGCCATCTCTTGCAAATGTCCGTATTTGTCCCCATGGTCCTTAGTGTAAATTGTGACTTTGTTTGTACTCTTTACTTGACTAGTCCTATAATTTTATTTTCCAGGTTGCATATGTACTCTGAGCATTAAACATGATCTTGGTATGGCACGTATACTCTCTAACGAACTCCTTGATGGTGGCCCGCCGTGGTGTACTTACGTGAACACGACATGACAATGTGACTGTAGAAGCATGGAAAATATGGGGTTCATGCGGATCAAAACTGGCTGTATGAGTACTTTAGGCCAAACTGGTCCGCATAAAGGAGAGCCGCATGACAGATTCAGTACCCCATGCGGCCTGTCTGCAACCAGACTGATTCGAGCCGTAGAAGGAAGATATACGGCCAAGTTGGTCAGTCCTTCTGATAAAGCTGACAAACTCTGTCAAAGCTGACAAAAATGATAGGTCTGGCACTCTGACAAAAAGATAAGACATGATCAGATAAAATATCATATCACCAAAAACAGGATTCATGTGCTTAGACATAGTCATGCGGCTAGAAGGATTACTACCCGAGCCCAATGAACCTTATGCAGCTCAACCTATGCGACCCTAAAGTCTATAAGCTTCATGCGACCAAGGGTGACTGTAACCTAAGCCGCATGAGCTTTATGCTGCCCAAAATACGGAATCTATGTGGCTCAAAAGTCCTTAAGCTACATACGGACTAAGGGAGACTGCAACCTAAGCCGCACAAGTCTTATGCAGCCCAACATGGCCAAAAACTGAAAGACTTATACGGCTTAAAATGACTCCAGCAGATTAATCCTATCCTGCGATAGGACACGTGGCAGGCTGACCAAGTCTCAACCACCCAGATTTGCTGCAACAAAATCCTAACAAATCGCCAGCTGGCGGCCAAAGAGCGGGTCTTTACGTGCTATTGTAACCACGTGGCCACGGGCCATCTATGCGGCTCAAAACACATATCACTATAAATAGCAGGGTGCCACACTCCTACAATAGACGGGCAACCTACGAAGGGCAATTCCTTCAAGAGCTAAGACTGCGTCGGATAGTCCAAGGAGTAAGGCAAAGTTGATACACTTTTTCGGGCCTCCACCGTCACCCCCCAGAATTAAAAACTAAACAATTATACTTAGATTATTTTCTTGGATTTCTTTCTAGGCTTTTCTTTGTACAAGTTAGTTTGCAATCAATTTTAGTGTTTCGGTGATACCTGTCTTTGATATTTTAATGGCAAATATGATGGCGACTCTGCTGGGGATGTCCTTCTCCTCTAATAATAATCTGGTGACGCAATCTAATGCGTCCAAGCTCGGCTCTACACAACAAATGCTTGTGGTTCATTTTGACCAACAAGCCTTCGATGAAATGCTCTCTGAAGGGAGCGCCAGCCCATCACAGAAGTGAGCCAACCCTAAGAGCATCCGCAGGACGTCGAAGCACAAAACTGTTGCCCCCGACCAGGTTCTCGAAGAAGCTCCATCTGCGGCCCAAGACGGTGATCGAAGCTCTCCTGTGGCTTTGCTTCCGACCGCAGAGGACCCCACTGTCCCCAAATCCAGCAAAGGAAAATATTACAATGCTGAGTTTTTGGGGGCATAAGGGAAATCCATGCGGACGAAGAAGAGGCCGCATAAGGGAAATGGAAAGTTTGTTCATGCAACAACCAACTCTGGCCGCAGGTAGACGACCCAAGCGACTGCCAACTCTGGCCGCAGGTAGACGACCCAAGCAGCTGCCAACTCTGGCCGCAGACAGACGACCCATGCGGCTGCCAACCCTAGCCACAGAAAGACGGCCCATGCGGCAGCCAACTATGGCCGCAGAAAGATGGCCCATGCGGCAGCCAACTCTGGCCACAGAAAGATAGCCCATGCGGCAGCCAATCCTGGCCTCAGACAGGATGTCTAATGCAGCCCTGTCAGAAGCTCTATGTTCGACCGTCTCTCATGCGGGCCCGACTCTATGCGGCCCATTGAGAATGTAGAATATTCCAATCAGGACTCTTCTTACGATGCGCTTTCAGGTGCTAAATTGAAGAATTCCAGGACAGTGCAGGCCCAACAAGCCCAGTCAACTGTCCAAGCTACTGACCGTTAACGGGCACCGTTAACTGTTATACGGGCTCCAGATAGAAAGTTGTACAGAACCACCCGCGTCCAGCCCCCCATGGCTAACGGATAGGGTGGATCTTTAAAGTCTCCCTCCAACGATCGAGAGCAAGTGCTTTTACTAGCCTCAAATCAGGGAGCAAACATGATACCTACGTACCTGTGTGCTCGGGATACCCGAGTCCACAAGTTTGATGCAAAAGTAGATCAGCCTGCTATCGGCTTGCGTAAGGTGATTACTCACAAACACAAGGAGACAACCTTGGCATGCGATAAACCCCTCTCGGGACGTCGTTGCACCCAAGTCATCATCAACTGCTGTTTCGATAAGTCTGCAACACCTGAAGATCGGCAGTCCGTTTTCCAACGACTGCAACAGCCAGCACCTGTGAGACAACAACTCGAGAAACAGGTACAAATTTCGAAAGACGAGGAGTTTTCTTTCGCCTCCTGTAATTCAACTCGGAAGGTTCCTCCCGACAAGGGGGGAAAGAAGACAAGCTCTTCCAGCCCAGCAATCTCAGCCAGCACTGCAAGAAAACTCTCATCTGGAGGGTTGTCGCCGACAGCCACAGGGGGTGTCTATTTAGGTATTCGATCCAAAAAGAAGCTTCCAGCACCTAGGGGTGCACCTTCGGCCTCCTTGGGGGTAAATGAAGCTGGGGGTAGCAGTCCCCTCAATATATGCGACAACCCAGTATACCAAGAGCATAGACAGGGGGTAGAGATCCCCCAAAATTATGCAATAGACTTGGACGTCCCTGAGGGCGACCGCCCTCGCCAAGACGATGCGGCTTCCTGCACAAGGGGTAGCACCCCTTCTGAGTCCGAGGAAGATGATATTACGATATTCCTCGACAATTTCTCTATACAAGGGTATGACACGGAGAGCACCTCTCCTACGGTCCCTTCCATGTCTACCCATATACGGACAGTCTTTATGGCCGACGACGATCCTGAAGGACCGACTGATCGACAACGTCCAGAAGTACTTGAAGCCATGCTATTATCCTTGGCTAAGTCTATAGACGAAATCAAAGCCGCCTTGCCAACTAAACCAGTAAGGATGCCCGGACAAACAAGCTTGGGACCCGCTGTTAACGTGGACTCCAATACGACTGCCCCTCCTTTGGGTGACGATCCTTTAGGATCATCCGTTCCTTCAGCTACAGATGAAGCCAAGGAGGTAAGGAGAAAAGTCCAGGAGCTTCGAGCAATGTTCAATGCACGAGACTCCTTTCGAGATCTCAGAATACGGCAGTCATATCCCATCGCATGGAGAGATGTTCCTTTTCCCCCACACTACAAACTGTTCCATATAGATTCGTATGACGGGAAGACCTCTGCTAGTCGGTACATGACTTATTTTGAGGTCACAATCGATCACTTGCTGCATAGCAACGCCATCCTCACACGATTATTCATCGGAGCATTGGACGGGATCGCGTTTGACTGGTACCGCAACCTTTCCGACAATTGCATCCATTCTTTTGACGGTTTCAAGCACATGTTCCTGGAGAGATTCTACGAAGTGGGGCATGATGTGACAATGTCGTCTCTCATGGATATCGTTCAGGGAGAGAGGGAGCTAACAAGGAACTATATCGAGCGGTTCCACCAAACCGCAATAAGACTGCCCCATGGCAATCCCGAGAGCTCCTTGATTGAAATCTGCCTGAAAAAGTTGCTTCCCACAATTAGCCTCTGGATGGGCGACGATCAGTTCAGGGATTGGATGACCTTTATCATAAGTGCTGCCAATACAAAGACAAAGTTGAGGAAGGCTCGCCAGTTGGGATTATACATCCCAGATGAAGAGGATAAAGGCAAACGTCCTGGTTCTAGCTCTAGCAACAACAACAGTGGTGGCACCTCCAACCGGGACTATAAAGGCAAACAGGCCATGGTCGCTGATGTGACCAAGAAGCCTAAACAAAAACAGGCAGAAGGTCAGTGGCCCAAGGTGAATTACTCATTTAAAGATAGTCATGTCAAACCTATCTTCGATATGCTCTTGCAAGGGGTAGGATCCAGCTCCCTCCACTAAGGCGCGAGCCTCGAGCGATAGAAATGGAGGACCTAAAATATTAGCACTTCCACCGCTATGTCCATCATTCCACTCATGACTGCTTCCAATTAAAGTGGTACATCTAGAGTCTTATCGACTCCAAAGCTCTGTCGATAGATTTTCAAGTGGTTACTGTGGCTTCGAACATGGTATCAGTTCAATTCGGTGACTTTTCCCTAACAAATACTCCAGACGGGGTCATACCTGTCTCTCGGGCAATGATGGAGGTTACTAATCTTCCACCAGTCCGAAACTAGACATCTAGTTTGGTACCTCTCACCACATCGCGAGGAGAGATCATGTGGGTGCACCCAGACTTAGTGTCCGAAGTTACCCAGGCGGTGTCATCTCCTACCAACGAGAAGAAGGACGGGAAGTCTAGATCCTGCCATACAATTTCAGTCGAAGCTGAGGAAGCGACAGCCGTTGTTACCCGATCTGGGCATAAGTCCAGCCCACACTGGGCAGTTCAGTCGAAGATCCTCAGCCGGCAACGTTGCCTGCCTCTGATGTTCCAAGGCCGTCTCAGCCTCCACCGGCAGATAAGTCTAAGCCAAAGGAAACTCGCTTCGATAGGCCACTCCGTAACGATGCACCTCAGGGGCTGGAGAGACCTTACAACTTTGACATATTAGCATAATTGGCTAATACGCCAGCAAAGTTGTCGTTATACGAGCTCCTAAGGCTCTCTAAGGATCTTCGTGTCACATTGAGCGAAGCACTCCAAAATGCTGACGCCTACTTAGCCCAGGTCAAGCCTCCAGGGGAAGACCCGTCAGCAGATTTACAGGGCAGCAATTGCACAGATACAATGCCCAACATCGTATTTACCCCACAGGACATGTTGATCAAGTCCAACTTGCATGATCGCCTCTTGTACTACACTGGATACATAGGCGACATCAAAGTGGATCGGATGCACATCGATCCTGGTTTGTCGATAAGTATCATCCCGAAAAGCTTACTTCAAGTCCTCGACATCCCTATGCACCGGCTAGCGACGACCAACACTGCCATTAGTGGTTTCAACTCGGGAAGGAGCTATCCCTTAGGGAAGATCCGCTTGAAATGTCAGATTGGTGACCTGAAGACGGAGGTTACCTGCTACGTTATAGGCACAGATACGTCCTACAATATCCTCCTAGGGTGTCCATGGATACATGACTACATGATCGTGCCATCTACAATCCACCATTGCTTCAAGTATGTCAGTAAACACGGCTTCATGAAGACGAAATTTTTTGTCATCGATCCCTTCAAAGGAGTCGAGTCTTATTACTCTTCGGAGGCTTGCCTATATGAAGAATCCAAGAAGCACACGACTGACGAACTCGAAGCCATAACAGGGTCAGAAGAACCTTTGAAAATCTATCTCCAGGCCCGTAAACCGGGCAAAGCAGCACCTCTTGTCGTAACTTTGCATAAAGAGGTTCCCGGTTCTCCTGCCTCACCTATGCAGTTGGAACCAATGGTCATCCGACTCCCGAGATCTAGCCAGGAGCCAAAACCCGTCATAGGATCGATGGTGATTCGATTGCCGAAATCCAATCAAACGCAACAAGAAGATACGAGGCCCTCTGTGACGCCGATGGTGATCCGATTGCCAAAATCCACTCAAAGGCAATCGGAAGACACGAAGTCCTCTACCGAGCCGATGGTTATCCGTTTTCCCAAATTGAGCCGACAATCAAATGTAGACCCGAGGCCCTTAGGCAAGCCAGTGCCACTAGCAGAACCCTTGGTGGTCAAGCTGCCTAAGACAGCATCCCGACCTCCGGGCTCGTACGGGGTAGCCGAAGAGGACGTAGAACTCGCCAAGTACCTGGTTGTACAAGTGGATAGCCCCTCTCCTGATGATGTAATTCCTATGGACAAAATTCCTTATTTCATCAATAGGAGGCTGCCGTTGGACTATTCTGAGTGTGATAAGCCTAATCTGATGTATGCTGCACGGGACTATCTAGATGTTAACCTGCACACACAGGTGACAACCGTCCATACCGCAAATCGACTTGCTTCCATTAAAGGTGCTTACTTCCTAGTCCCAGGTAGAAGAGAATGGGGTCACACGATCATCTTTGGTCGAAAAGAAAGTCCTCAATCTTTCATGCCACAAGAGTTCGATCTCGAACCCGACGCTGAAAGATTATCGCTCTACCTATATAGTCCTCAAGCCAAGTACTTCATACAAAAGCAGGGGTATGACATGGAGGCTATCTCGGGTCTGAATTACGGTAACGGTCGACGATTGCCTCTACAGCTGTCAGCACCGGCTGGGAAATCTCAGGATTATTATCACAAATCCAGATACGGCCTCGGGTATGTTACACCAGCAACAACGCCCGAGAGTTTCGATGAAGAATGCGAGTGGCACTCTCATTCGTCCGAGTCACCCACTTACGACTCCGATGACAGCATTGGAGATATATTCAGGCAGACATTATCTGTCAACATGACATCCGCTGATATTGAAGAGGAAGACGAAGATCTACTCGAACCGTTTGAGTTGGAGCCATGGGTCCAACAACTGGATGCACAATGGAAGAAGAACTTTGATTTACGAGACCCTCCCACTGAAGACGAGGTCATGCAAGTTGACCTTGGTGATGAATCCTCCACGAAGCTAATCTTCGTCAGTAAAAGCCTGACGGACGATGAGCGAGAGTCGCTGTTGCAACTCGTCAGAGAATACATCGACGTCTTCTCTTGGAGCTATGAAGACATGCCAGGGCTAAATCCCGAGATCGCACTTCATATGCTCAACATTTATCCGGACGCAAAACCAGTCAAACAACAGCAGCGACGGTTTCATCCAGACATCATAAACTCCATTGAAGCAGAAGTAAACAAGTTTATAGCTAGCGATTTCATCCGTGAAGAGCAGCACCCAGACTGGGTAGCCAACATAGTACCAGTCATCAAGAAGAACGAAAAGATCCAAATTTGCATCGACTTCTGTAATCTGAATGCGGCATGCCCTAAGGATGAATTCCCTCTTCCGATCACCGACATAATGATCGATAATATGTGTGGCTTCGAGTGCATATCCTTTATGGATGGCTTTTTAGGATACAATCAAATCAAAATGTCTTCTGATGATGAGAAGCATATGTCATTCCGAACATCGATCGACGTGTATTGTTATACGGTCATGCCCTTCGTCCTGAAGAATGTCGGTGCTACATATCAACGTGCTATGAGCATCATCTTCAGAGATCACTTGCGCAAGACGGTAGAGTATTACGTTGACGACATCGCCATCGAAAGTCGCTCCAAAAATGATCACTTACATGATTTGAGAACAGTGTTCGACCTCATACGAGCGCATAATCTGAAGATGAATCCCACCAAGTCTTTCCTTGGCTTGTCCAGCGGGAAGTTCTTGGGCTTTGTCATTACTTTTTGGAGCATTCATATAGACCCCGATAAAACAAAAGTAATCCTGGAGATGAGTCCACTAAGGAACCTCCGTGAACTCCGCGGCCTTCAGGGAAGACTAGCATACATCAGGAGGTTCATATCTAACCTCTCAGGACAATGTCAACCTTTTACTCAACTCATGAAAAAAGGTGTCTCTTTTATATGGAATGAGGAATGGCAGCATACCTTTGATGACATTAAGGAATACCTGACGAATCTGCCAGTTCTGGTAGCCCCGGTCGTCGAAAAGCCCTTCCTGCTCTATATACGGGCGATGGAACACTCCCTCGGTGCTTTGCTAGCACAGAATAATGACGTAGGACATGAACAAGCTATTTACTATCTCAGTCGGATGATGGTAGGACCGGAACATAGGTACACCGTCGTAGAGAAGGAGTGCCTTGCCCTAGTGTTCGCCATTCAGAAAATACGACACTATGTGACAGGACAGACCATCCATATTGTCTCACGAGTTAATCCTCTCAGGGTTCTCATGACCAAACCAGGCGCACTTAGTTCCCATCTATCCACCTGGGCAATACTGTTATCTCCCTATGAGATAGTTTTTGTTTCGCAGAAGGCTGTCAAAGGTCAAGCCCTGGCCAGCTTCTTAACAACCGATCCAGGCTCAGAATAGCCAAAATTTATGAAAAAATCCCCGACAAAGTCGTTGCCTCAAACATGACTTCACATGATTCCATTTGGCGAATGTTCTTTGACGGTGCTTCAAGAAAGGGGCCACAAGGTGATATCGTCGCTGGAGTCGGGGTAGTATTAATTTTTCCCTCTGGTTTGGTGGTCAATCGGGCATATTCTCTCACAAAACCCTGTTTAAACAATATAGCCGAGTATAACGCTCTAGTCATCGGACTCTAACTCGCAAAAGAAGTGGGGGTCAAGTACCTGGAAGCATATGCGACTCGCAACTGATTGTTAATCAGATCTGAGGCTCATACGAGGTTCACAACGAGGACTTGATTTCCTACCATCAGACAATAATTGCCATCATTGCAACCTTAGAGGGGTTCTTTGTAGAGCATGTTTCTAGGCTCCAAAATATTGAATCCGATGTCCTAGCAGGCCTCGCCGCTTCCTTGGCAGTTCCAAATGATTCTCATCATCTAGTCGACGTGATAGGCCATGAGCTGGTCTGTCCCAAGAACAATGTTCAACTGGGTACGAGTTACTCTGCCCAGATAACCAACGACATATAAGACTGGAGATGCCCGCTCATCGACTTTACAGTCTACGACATTCTGCCAGAGAATGTGAAGGAAGCAACTTAAATTAGAAGGCGCACTGTCACGATCCGCACCCTGAGAAAGGGCACGAGAACGTGGGTACGTCCAGCCTACGCCGCAGTGTCGGCGGTAGAACTCTGTATAGTTTGTTTATAACATCTAACATCTAACAACAAACATATCATCTCCGCACGAAGGTATAATATAACATCTCAACTCTGTATCTCAATCACAAGTCTAGGGAAGATAGAGCATGATATGGAATCAGATAAAAGAAAGGAACTGAATATAAATAGAGTTATCATACCACACAAAGTAGGTGTTCAACACAAATAAATATAAGTCCTAAAATATAACTAAGTCTCAACTAACAATCGGAATAATCCGATACAAACTGAAAACTATAAATACTAGACTAGGCACCCTCTACTAAGCTAGATGCTCCTTAGGCTCCTGAAGGTCACCCTCATGTGCCCCATAGAAGGTAGGGCAGTCACCATCATCATCTGTAATATTTTCAACAGGTCCAGTCAGGACAAGAGCAAGCACAATACATCTCACACAGTTCATAACATGTTAGGAAATATAAAGCATGCAAAAGAGTATGATACATGAACTGTAAGAAGATGTACATGAAAAGAAAGAGAATTTATAACTGAAAATATATACAGAATAAGTAAAACTACAATACTAGTAATTTAGAGCACAATATGGTTATGTAAACGGGTTAGGTTATACAATAACAATAGGTAGCTCCACCATACGTGAGTGTACAATGGATGCGCACAATAGTCGTACAATGGGATTTGATTACATAACCATTTCCTACTCACCCTCCCCAATCAATACACAAGGATCCAATCCAGTTACGCTACCTTGTACAATAGTTCTCCATGAAGCTCATGTGATCATGAGAGTACAAGATGCATAATGAGTATACATGAATAGGGGTGTACAATAAATACAATATGTTCGTGAAATGCACATCATAATATGTATCTGTTGAACACAATAGAGATAACAACGCAAGAGAAGATCCATATAGTACCAATCCGTGATAACAATCGTGCCAGTATCAAGTAAAGTAATCTAGAGCAAGATTATAAGTCCTGACAAATATGAAACGATCAGAGAATGTACTCGTCTGTCACCCTGAATGACTGATATGAATAGATGTCCGAACTAGTGTCACAGAGTCCTATTTAGAGTAAAACAGGTTAGTTAAGTACTCAATTTGAAATAATAGAAATCTGCAATGAAATCCACATGATTCTAAGTTAACTCTTGGTCAACTTTGGTCAACACTCTAATCAAACTAGGTCGATCCTAGTCCATCAAGTCTCACTAGGCCAAACCAAACCTAATCTAGCAATCAAGTACAAGCACAAGCTAATAGGATCACACTAGTACAACCATGCCAAGTATTCCACACGAAATATAATGTATATATGTACCATAGGCCATAGAATGATATGAAAAGCTATACTAGGCATGGTATATATAGGTATTATCATCATATAGAGGTATACACTCATAGGCTATATGCCATATAGACAAAATATATCTATATATATGTATACACATAGGCTATTAACATATGTGTGCATGTGAGAGAGCCATGTATGTGTGGTGTGGGTGTATGGTACATTAGAGTGTGATACTACAAGGGTGTGTGTATTCTCAAAAATTAGACAGTGGTAAGTTAGTGTGTAAAGGGTGTCACATGTGTGTTAAGGTGGCAGTTAAAATCAGTGAGGGTGTGGACATGTAAGCATGGTATGTGCATATGGGGTACCATGTGACAGTGAGCTAATTCTCAGATTTAGATGACAGTATAGTGATAGTGTCAATAGGTAATGTAATAAGAAAACAGTGTTCTAGGGTATATGGCAGCTATAGTGTATTAGTGAATGTAATTTACTATGAGTGTGGAATACAGAAATATGGCAAAAATTATTAGGAGAAATTGTGTTAAGGAATGTGTGTGTTTCTATAGAAAACAATGAACTAAAACTCAGGTTATAGCAATAACAGTTCACAACCAACTTCCAACCCAAATTCGAATCCCCATTGCTAATAGTTGAACCCAAAAGTCCCCAACACCAATACAACTATTCATTCAAACAGAACTAACATAGGTGATGAATTTAATAGGGCAAATTAAACATAAAATTAGTTCAACTGAAATTAAAAAAATCAGAATTAAGTTAATCAATAAATCCAGGAAGTTTCAGTCTATACCCATATTCGAAAATCCATTTCTCGAGTGCAAAACCTAATCTAACATGCAAATCCAACCTAGAAGTAGCTAATAGATATGTGTAAGAATTTAAAATAACAATCAAACATCAAGAATCAGTTTAACAGGAAAAATAGGATTAGAAATTCAGTTTCAGGAATCGCGTATCAGTGAGAAGGAAAATCCAATTAAAGGAATTAAACTCGAAAATTAAAAGGAATATATATGCACAGACCTAGGGACGTATCATGCATATCCATGAGACCCAATGTGTCCAATAATTGGGACATGAAGTGTCCAAAAACATAATTTCGAACAGCCTCAGAAAAATAGAAAATCTATTCCTCTTGCAGCCATGTCAAGCCTTCGTGGGCTCGACACAATGCTCGAGGCACCACGTGCTCTTGCACTCATGTCGAAGGAACATAGGGCTAGGGAATGAACATCCTGTCCCGTGTCCAAGTGTCGTCGTGTCGACGAATCAAACCCGTATCAAGTGAACAATTTCCATGTGTGCAGTGACAGTGGAAGATCAGTGCGTGTCAATTTTCTTCGTACACACATATCGAGAACCCATGAAACTTTATGGGTGACATATCAGTCACTAGGACAACGTGTCTACCAAGTTTCACGACCTTAGTTGCCATGTCGTGTCCCACAGCAAGCCCGAGTAGCAGGGCATGTGTGCGGCTGCTCGTGCAGCGAGTTCGTGTCCAATTTTGGACACGAAAAACACAAATTCTATGACTCAGTCACATAGATTATTGATATATATATATAATAAACTAATTTTCTGTTTAAATAGATTTTGAAATTAATATAATTAATTTCTCACAAACATTTTATCGAATACCTATTTATTTGGGCTGATACGTGTTCGATACGGACGCGAAATGGACACTACCTAGCACCAAACTATTCCTACAGCTAGGGTATACCTATATGCATGCAACTATGAAAATAAAACATGATTTTAGAAGGGTTTCATGGGATTTACCTATTGAGATTGAATCTCAATGAAAAAGGGTAATGATGAGGTTTCTCCTTGAACTCCAATTGACCAAAGCACTTCAAACCCTAGCTATCAAGCACCTACTAGCTTCCACTATGGTAGAGGGTGATGTTGCAATTGATTATAACCAATTTGGACTTGATTTGGATATTTAGGGAAGAAAATTTGGGGAGGAACTATTAGGGTTCTAAGAAGTTGTAAAAAAGGCAAAGGTTTTTACTAAGGATATTTTATAGGAAGGGGGCACTTGATGGCTGCCATAAGATGGATTAGGGTTAGGTTTTAGGTATAGATGAGTGGCTAAGATTATTCTACCCAATTCTAAGCCTTCCTATTGGTTATAGGCTTTCTTTTCACAAATATCCTAAGAAGAAAATATCATACTTAGGAATATCTAGATATTACTAACCTTGGCACTTAGTAGGAATGTTCTAACCATGATCCTAACCTCATGACAAATCTTGATTAGGTTAAACTTCTAGGTTAAGGCTTAAATAATAGATTAGCACAATATTTAATTAATATAATTACAATTTCACAAAATTGTCAAAATGACCAAAATATTCTTAGGCTAAAAAGTTGTAATTAGTCATCCTAATCACATGACTAGGCTCCTTGATCATGGTTAGTCTCTAGGCTTAGCCAAACTCTAGGGTTACACTAGTCAATCATCAAAATCACAAGTCGTAGTTTTAAATAGTTTTAAATTAACTAAAAAATTTACCAAAAATCATAACATGGTTTAAATATCATTATTAAATGATTATAATTACAAAATTTCAAAATTATCCTTATTTTAGAAACTAGGTGCTACATACTCTCTCAGATTCTTCTATGATACAGAGACAAAAATGTTATATCGACGATCCTGCGATGGGCTACTGTTAAGATGCCTGTCAAATACAGAAGCCAAAGAAGCCTTACGTGAGGCTCACGATGGTGCTTGTGGGGCTCACCAACCTGGTCCGAAGTTGCAAGATCGTCTCCGTCAGATGGGTTATTACTGGCCCACAATGGTAGCAGATGCAGTTGATTATGCAAAGAGGTGTAAGGCTTGCCAGATCTACGCAGATTTCATACATCTGCCATCCGAATTTTTGTACCCAACAGTGGCCTCTTGGCCATTTGAAGCATGGGGAATGGACATCATTGGGCCAATCAACCCACTGTCGTCTAGGGGACATCGGTTCATACTTGCAATCACCGATTACTTCTTCCAATGGGTGGAAGCCGTTTCACTTGCAGAGGTAAAAACATCAAAGGTGATTAGTTTCATAACACATCACATCGTCTACCGATTTGGACTGCCCCGGAGGATTATTTATGACAATGGTCCACAGTTTTCAAGCCACGCTTTCTATTGATTTTGCGACAAGAAACGGATTCAGAACATGGCCTCGACGACAAAAACATAATCAAGCTCCTCAAAAAGTTTGTGTCTTCAAACAAACGCGACTGGAATGAAAAGCTTGGCGAGTGCTTATGGGCGTATCGTAGTACGATTCGGACGACAATAAAAAATACACTATTCTCCTTGGTTTACGGGAGTGAGGCAGTTCTTCCATTGGAGACTCAGATCCCCTCGTTTCACGTGGCCCTTACTTACCGATTGACGTCGGATGACAACCACCGCCGATGGCTGCAAGAACTGGAAGCCTTAGACGAGAAGCGTTTACATGCTCAACAAAGCATAGAGCTCTACCAAGCGCGCATCTCTCGGGCTTTCAACAAAAAAGTCAAACAGAGAATATTCCAAGTCGTCCATCTCGTCTTGGCCGTTCGCAGACCAATGGTCATGACTCATAAGACCCCCAGCAAATTCCAGCATAAATGGAAGGGTCCATTCATCACCGAGACTGTATTCTCCAATAGAGCATACCGGCTCGCAAAGCAGAATGGGGACTTGCTCATGATGCCCATAAACGGCAAGTTCCTAAAAAAAATATTATGTTTAAAAATATCCCCATACTGCCTAGAGTGTCGAGTTATGTACATCAGGTACCTCTGAACTTACACTCTGTTCCCTCCGAGGGGACTCACATTACATCTCTCCGAGTGACAAGTCATGTATATTGATACCTCTGAACTTCCGCTTTGATGTTTTGATTGTCATATGTCATGTCCATATTACCTCTGATATAGACAATCTCCTAACTTAACACATGTACCCAACCCGGGATAAAAGATATGGTGTTAAGACCACAAAACCTATCACGTCCATATTACCTCTGTTGGGTTTTGTCTCGAATCTATTACTCGCACCACCAGTGCGCAAAAGGGTAATAGGTCCACAAAAAATCATTCCTGATTATCGTGTGTCACGTCCATATTACCTCTTCTACCAATAATCTTCTGACTTAACACCTGTACCCAACCCGGGATAAAAAAACATGGTGTTAAGACCACAAAACCTATCACCTCCATATTACCTCTATTGGATTTTTTCTCAAAATCTATTACTCGCACCACCAGTGCGCAGAAGAGTAATAGGTCCACCAAAGATTATGCCTGATTATCGTGTGTCATGTAACACCTACTTTTCTAAAATAAGGGTAATTTTAAACTTTTGTAAAAGTTTATTATTTAATAATAGGATTTATGATTTATGGGAATTTTTAATTAATTTAATACTATTTAAAATTGGTAAATTATAATTTTGATCTGTTACCTAGTGAACCCTTGAACTGTTGAGCCTAGAGACTAACTATGACCATGGGAACCTAACCATGTGATTAGAATGAGTATTTATAACTTTTTAGGCTAAGGGTATTTTGGTTATTTTGTGACTTTTGAATTATTTAGGATTTTGATTAATTGGTAAATTTTAGATTATTTTAATAATACTTAAATTGATGTATTATGATTTTGGTCATTTTTCATATTTTAATATTTTAGGAAAATTTTATATTTTTAATATTATTTTTATTGGATTTGTTTAGTCGGATTTGAGTTTCGTCTCGTTCCGACTTGTATTGTGACCCGGGTAGCTTAAACTCAAGATGGGACCCAATATTAAGTTAAGCATGGCCCACAAAACCCAACATTTAAGTTAGTTAATTAAACTAACTTTTTGTCTTGTTAGAATGGTTAAGTTAGAGACTCAAAACTAGATCATTTTGACCCCAAACTTGAACCTAGTCTAGACTTAACCATATGAGACTAGAGAGGGACAATTAGGACATTTCCTATTAGCCCTAATGGACTCTTTATGGCAGCCACCTTTAGAGGAGAATGATTCATTTCATTCATTACAATCTTGCCTCTTTTATTTTTTTTTGTTCTTCCCTAATTTTAGAGAGCCTTCTCATTGATTTGATCTCCAAATCAAATCATTCCTTCACCAAACCTTCCCTCAATCATTTCCATTCTCCAAGGGAAGGGTGCTACCAAGGATTTGAAGAGGAGTGCAAGGAGGAGTGTCCACTTTGAGGGAACTTTGTCACTCTTCGTTCCCAGTATACGTATTTTTAATCCATGTACTGCTTTAGTATATTTATTTAAATATTTATCATGTATTGCTTCGTATTTAAATCTCTTTAAATTCATGTTAATTAAATTCTTGCAATTAATTTTCTGCATTTTACTTTCTGCTTTTATTTCTCTGCTTTAGCTAGACTTGGGTTCGGCTTGGTTTGGTTTAGTTAGTTGGTTCATCATGAACCAAACCTAACACCCCCACCTACCACCACCTTTTCATTTAAAGCCAACCCCCCTTTCTCTCTCTTTATTATTTTTCCTTCACCATTACTCTTCTTCTTCTTTCTCATTACTCTCTCCACCTACCAAACCCATAGGCAAGTACATCTTGCTTCTTCATGAGGACCCATTTTTATGGTTCTATTCTCTTCCCCTTGTGATTCTAAGAGAGTTTAGAACTTGGCATTTTTTATTTCGAAGTCTTAATTTTTGTAGATCTAAAAATGAGTTATTTTCGGATTTTGGTGGTTTTGATCTATCAAACTTCTTTGTTTTCAAGTTTTGATGGTTCCATGTTGTAGAGAATTTTAGTCTACCCAATTTTGACCATTGCAAAGTTGGATTTGGACTTATTTTGACCAAGTTATGGATTTTGAAGCTTTGGGTTCAAACCATGGAGTTCTTGCTGATTGGAGAAGATAGTGAGCAGTGTACGCAGCTTTTTAGCTTGCGCCACTGAGCTGCATGCGCTCTTTAGCACAGCGCAGTCTACCTCATACGCTGCCTTTTGGCGGCGTATGTCTTGCATGCGCTACCTTGATGAGGAGTCGTATGGACTTGCATACGCTACCTTGAAGAGGAAGCGTATGGAGTACATATGCTGCCTCGAAGAGGAGTCGTATGGAGTTCATACGCTGCCTTTTAGAAGGGTATGACTTGCGTACGCTGGCTTGGATGGTAAGGAGTCGTATGGAGTTCATACGCTGCCTTTTGGAAGCGTACGACTTGCGTACGCTGGCTTGGATGGTAAAGAGTCGTATGGAGTTCATACGCTGCCTTTTGGAAGCGTATGACTTGCGTACGCTGGCTGGGATAGTGAGGAGTCATCTGGAGTTCATACGCTGCCTTTTGGAAGCGTATGACTTGCGTACGCTGGCTTGGATGGTAAGGAGTCGTATGGAGTTCATGCGCTGCCTTTTGGAAGCGTATGATTTGCGTACGCTGACTTGAGCGTAGCTTGACTTGAGCGTAGCTTGACCTGAGCGTACGCTGACTTGAGCATAGGCTGACTTGAGCGTAGGCTGACATGAGCGTAGCCTGCTTTCCCTGGATCTTCTATAGCCCTGTATATTGATATCTTATTAGATGTTTAACGTCCATTTTATATCCTTACGCCTTTTTGCATAAACTTGATATAATCATGATATGTTAATGTTTCTGTTAAATATAGATTGTTACGTGGGATGTACCATGTGTCGTGAATTGAGTTATAGATACCCCGATTGACTGGAATTAAATCCTGAGAGTTGTAGACTCGACCCCACTGAATATTAGTTGACTTTCATGCCTTGTCACCATTGATAATGATTGTGACCTTGACTAATAATTGATCATGCGTTCCTAGTTGGAACTAAGAGACTGGCTAGTCATCTTATTAAATTGAATGAATGAGACACATTCATATTAATTATGAACTATTGAAATCGACTGGCTAATCCCGAATATTGGCATACAGGCACATGCAGGCTTCAATTCATTTATTATTTATTTATCTTACCAAAGAAGCACGTGTACTTTATGGTCAAGGCATGATTACTCCGTGGTTAGTTTTGATTGTTGTATTACGCTATGTAAGACCTACAATCTGACCGCACTGGTATCATTGTAAAGTTGTGCATATCGTACCCCGTACGAAAGTACTCATTCTGAATGACCATGATCCACGGCATGGTACTTCACTCAACGTAGAGACTATTAAGTTAAATAAAATAATGATTGCATGGAGAGAATGGATTCTCGAGTTCTTACATGGCAGCCCTCTTGGGGCTAGTAGTGCCCGACAGGCCGGTTGGTCCCCACAGATACTGCAAATCTGTCATACGGGCAGGAAGCGGTATCTGGTTATATTATCTATTGAATATTGTATATTAATGACGGGCGTTCCGCTGGGACTCGTCTAATTCATGATTGGCATAATTGATTGACTGGGTAAACTAGCCTTGCTTGCGCATAGTAAGAACTGAGAAATCCTTATTGCATAAAATCAGGATAAATTGGGACTCACAATAACAAGCCGTAGTAGTTGCCTGGCCGTTTAAATTGATTTGTTTGTGCACTGTACCTACTCTGTTACTTAACTGAGATGATCAGAATGTCAGGACATGACGGGCCAACTTCTGTCCTTGTTTGGTTGGGAGGTTGGTTCGAAGTGTCATGATGTTATGAGAATCCTAGTGGCAATCAGAGATCTATTTATCATATTTCTCATTACTGGTTTTAGTTCTCATGTGGTACTTCCTTGTGGTACTTGCTATTAGAGGTCTAACCTCTCCGGTTTTGCATGGCCAGATTTAGAGCCAGTCTCCGAGGATCCAGCTTACTTCTACCTCCAAGATGGTCAACACTAGAGAGATGATCGCAGGAGGACTCGAGTGGGTTTCTTACTTCCCCGCCCGTTTTGTTATCTACTGTATACTTTATCGTTTGGCACCGACATGTTAGTCGGATTGTCTTGTACCTACTTTTGCATAATTGTAATTAAGTCAGACTGCAACTGATAACAATTGTGTATACTTACTACATCATCTGGCTGTATTTTGTAAAGCCAGATATCAAAAATATTTTGACTGAGCGTTTGGGACGCCTTACTGCTTTATCTCACATGTTCTCTATTTCTGCTTCTTGTTTGAATGATTGAGACAATAGATGTGAAGTGACCATAGCGAGACTTTTATGTAGTATGCACCCCCTTGTCTTTTAGACAGCATTGATCGTATTATACGGTATTTATCTACACGTAATACGTAGCTGGCTGAGTCATTCCCCCGCTCTCCAGTATTCTGGTTCTGGGGCGTGACAAGGTTTTAGTGGTGGCCCATGCAGGTCTGATTTCAGACTTGTAGGGTGTTTAATAGGATGTCTCAATCGCACATGTTTCCCCTTGATCTCATGATTCGTTACTCTCAACTCTAGCTTGACATTCCAGTATCCTTTGACTTCATTGATCCTTCATGTCCGGTCGTTTGATTGTTCTCTCGTCCCTTTTCTTAGGGGCACCTCGTCCGTATCTGTAAGGACTGGACAGCAACAACATGGACAGCAACATGGACAACCTGACCATGTTGGTCAGCAACAAGAGCCGGTACTAACTCAGGAGGCTACCCAGGAAGAAGTGATAGTGGAAGCAGCAGCTGGATCGCAGTATCCAGATGTTCCACCACCACCAACAGTTCCACCTACCCCTGTAGAAGTAGATACACCAGCCTTTCTGGAAATCATGAGAGGGATGATGGCCACTCAGCAACACCAGATGTTAGCCCAGCAGCGCATGCACGCTCAGTTGCAAGAGCAGAACGTACTACTTAACCAAGAGTTGCAGACAGCTTTAGAAAAAGGGGCAAGGCCGGATTCTGGAGCATCAACCAGATTTTGCAATTTCAACCCTCGCCGTTTTGAGGGAACGGAGGATGCCATCTCAGCAGATGCATGGCTTAAGGATATTGAGGCTATTTTGACGGCGGCTAAGGTACCGACAGAAGAACGTGTGGATCAGGTGAAGTTGTTACTTCAGGATCTCGCACGTGATTGGTGGGAATCAGAGGAAGTAGGTATCAGACGTCCCGTTGCTTAGGACAATTTCACAGCAAGATTCAAGACGAAGTACTATGGAGTTGTGGCACAGTTTGAGCTACAACAGAAGTTTATCAACCTCAAGCAGGCCGGCAAGACGGTAGATGCTTATGCAGCGAAGTTCTGCAGATTGAGTAGGTTTGCCCCAGAGATGGTAGCAACGGAACGCCAGAGGGCGATGAGGTTCCAGCAAGGGTTTCATCTTGAGCTCTTACAATTGATAGAGGGACACAATTACCAAACTTTTGATGAGATACTGACGACAACCCGAAGGCATGAGATCACCATTCAGAGGATCACAGTAAGGACTGGAGGTCAGAAGAGATCTCACAGTCAGATTGAAGGAGGAGGGGAAGCAGCGCCCCGAACAACAGCACCATCCCTTGGCATTCGTATTCACGATGTGGCAATGCGAGGGCCAGCACCACCACCCAGGCAGCAGCAGCAACAGAAGAAGAATCAGCAACCCCCAGCGGGCTGTACTTATTGCGGGAAGATGGGGCACACTAGAGATATGTGTCGGGCATTAAACGGACTGTGTTTGATATGTGGAAATCCAGATCATCGGGTTACCACATGTCCCATGAATTCGAGGTTAGGAGGACCAGGACAACAGTTTCCTGCTCTGCCAGCACCAGGGGTAGGGCAGTATCGAGGACCAGCAGTGGCAGTGAGACCATTGGCCCAGCGTCCGTTAATGCCGTAGGCTCAGATGTTTCTGCAGCAGGGACCGCTGATACAGCAACACCAGCATAGACCACCCCAGCATCATCAAGGAAGGGGCCAGCAGCAGCACCAGGCTAGGCCGCAGCATGGGAACCAGCAAGGAGGTCGAGGGCAGGCATTCACACTGTCCTTGGAGGAGGCATTAGCATCGGGAGATGTTGTGGCAGGTAACATTCTCGTCGCCTCATATCCCGCAGTAGCATTGTTTGATTCGGGAGCATCACACTCATTTATATCTGCATAATTTATGACACGGCTAGGGATGGAGTTCGAGGCATTGCCAGGGAGGTTGAATATACTCACTGGCAATGGGCGTGTAGGAGTTAGTAGAGTTATTCTAGCGTGTAGTGTTGTAGTTTGCGGGCATTCCTTACCCGCCCAGTTGATAGAATTTTCTGTTGGAAATTTCGACGTTATCTTAGGCATGGACTGGCTGAAAGACAGTCATGCGACAATAGATTGTCGTAGTGGGAGTCTATCTTTTGATATTCCAGGCATGAAGAGGTTCACCTTAGTCAGGTCAGAGGCAACTCAGCAAGAGCAGGGAGTAATAACGGCAATGAAGGAAGTTCAAGTTCCGAAAGTAGTTGAAGAATTTCTAGACGTATTTCCCGAAGAACTTCCAGGTCTACTACCGGTTAGAGATATTGAGTTCAGCATAGAATTGGCACCTGAAACTAAACCAATATCAGATCGGGTTTACAGAATGGCGGATTCGGAGCAGGCTAAGGTGTATCAGCACATAGAGGAACTGAAGGAGAAGAAGTTTATCCAAGCTAGTATATCACCATGGGCAGCACCAGTGGTACTTGTGGGGAAGAAGGATGGATCATCCAGATTATGCATCGATTACAGAAAGCTTAACGCGGCAACAGTAAAGAACAAGTATCCACTACCAAGGATCGACGACTTGTTTGATCAGTTGAGCAGGGGTAGAGTTTTCTCCAAGATAGATCTTCGTTCAGGGTACCATCAAGTGAGGGTTCGAAAGGAAGACATTCCCAAGACAGCATTCAGGTCGAAGTATGGACATTATGAATTCTTACTAATGCCGTTTGGTTTGACCAATGCTCCAGCTATATTCATAGATTTGATGAACCGCATCTTTATGCCATATTTAGATCAGTTTGTCATGGTGTTTCTCGACGACATTCTCGTATACTCTGCTAGTGAAGAGGAGCATGAAGACCACCTCAGGAAAGTGTTGCAGGTTTTGAGAGAGAACCGGTTGTATGCCAAGCTCAACAAGTGTGAGTTCTGGACGAATCATATTTTATTTCTGGGTCACATCATATCAGGAGCTGGAGTAGCAGTAGATCCCAAGAAGGTAGAAGCAGTAGAGAGTTGGCCAGTACCCAAGACCGTAGCTGATGTACGGAGTTTCTTGGGATTGGCAGGATATTACAGAAGGTTTGTATCAGACTTTGCGAGGCTTTCAGCACCTATGACCCGCTTGACACGAAAAGATGTACCATTCGTCTGGTCGGCAGAATGCCATGTATCATTTGAGAATCTGAAGCAGAAGTTGATATCAGCACCTATCCTTACATTGCCAGTTGGACCCGGAGGTTTTACGGTATATTGTGATGCATCAGAAAAAGGACTTGGATGTGTCCTCATGCAGCATGGAAAGGTGATAGCGTATACATCTAGGCAACTTCGAGACCACGAGAAGAATTATCTAACTCATGATTTGGAGTTGGCGGCAGTAGTATTTGCTTTGAAGCTATGGAGGCATTACTTGTATGGTGATCGAGTAGACATGTACACAGACCATAAAAGTCTGAAGTACATCTTTACTCAGAAGGAGCTGAACATGAGGCAGAGAAGATGGTTAGAGCTGATCAAAGATTATGACGTGGAGCTTCAGTATCATCCAGGCAAGGCTAATGTGGTAGCAGACGCTCTTAGCAGAAGAGGCGGCGCATTTATGTTGACAACGCAGAAGCACATCTTAGAAGACCTTCAGGAGATGGGCATCGAAGTTATACTTCCTAACGATATAGGAATTCTGGCGAGTCTACAAGTTCAATCTGACTTGGTAGGCAGGATCAAGACAGCCCAGGCACAGGACCCAAGGATTCAGAAGCTTAGGGCAGAATATGAGTCAGGACTCAGAAAGGAGATGAAAATCCATGAAGATGGTACCCTTAGGTTTGGATCGCGTCTATGTGTACCTAGTGGAGATATCAGACAGGAAGTAATGACAGAAGCTCACAGTTCCCAGTATTCTATACATCCTGGAGGGACCAAGATGTACCAAGATATCAAGCAGCACTTCTGGTGGAATGGGATGAAGAGGGAGATAGCTAGGTTTGTTTCCCGTTGCTTGATATGTCAGCAAGTAAAGGCAGAACAGCAGAGGCCAGCTGGATTATTACAACCGCTTCCTATCCCAGAATGGAAGTGGGAGCATATTACAATGGACTTTATGACCGGTTTACCGAGATCACCAAGTGGTAAAGATGCTATTTGGGTGATAGTAGATCGGCTTACAAAGGTAGCACACTTTCTTCCTTTCAGAGTAGGACAATCTACCGAAAAGTTGGTAGAATTATACATGCAGCAGATAGTCAGACAGCATGGAGTCCCTGTCAGTATTGTGTCAGATAGAGATACCCGTTTTACGTCATATTTTTGGAAGAGCTTACATCATAGTCTGGGCACCAAGTTAAGATTTAGCACGGCTTACCATCCACAGACGGACGGGCAATCAGAAAGGACAATTCAGACTTTGGAAGATATGTTGCGAGCTTGTACCCTAGATTTTAGAGGATCTTGGGAGAGCCACCTATACTTAGTTGAGTTTTCTTATAACAACAGTTGTCAAGCCAGTATCCAGATGGCGCCATTTGAAGCACTATATGGTTAGAAGTATAGGTCGCCACTAGCATGGGATGATATCGGGGACAGAAAGATGCTAGGCCTAGAAATGATTGTCCAGACAGTTGAATTGGTTAAAGGAATTAGGGAGCGACTTCGAGTTGCGCAGGATCGGCATCGTCATTGGGCGGACCAGCATCGTAGGCCGCTAGAGTTTTCTGTTGGGGACCACGTATTCTTACGGATCTCACCTGCCCGTGGGGTCATTAGATTTGGCGTTCGCGGGAAGTTGAGTCCGCGATACGTAGGACCATTCGTTATCCTTGATAGGGTGGGCGATGTTGCTTATCGTTTATCCCTTCCATCTTCGTTACGAGAGGTACATGGCGTATTTCATGTATCTCAGTTACGAAGGTATGTATCGAACCCAAGCCATATCCTTGATCATTCTGAGTTGGTTGTTGGTACCAACTTGCCTTACGAGGAGCAGCCTGTGTCCATCTTGGACCGAAGAGAGAAGATACTCAAGAACCGAACAATTAACCTTGTCCGGGTTGCTTGGGGTCATCACTCTTTAGGAGAGTCAACGTGGGAACGTGAGGATGATATCCGATCACGGTATCCACATCTGTTTGACTCACAAGGTATATTTCTTCCCGTGTACCTTGATTGTCTTAACTCCGCATGCTAGTCGCCCTATGAGTAGAAATTACTTGATATCGTAGATTGTTAAATATAGATATGTTACTTGCTATAGACATTGTAAAATGATTGCTTGCTTAAATTGCTTGTACTAGTTTGGCCTTGATATTCCTATCCTGCTTGGATTTGAAATTTCGAGGACAAAATTTTTCTAAGGAGGATAGAGATGTCACTCCCCGTTCCCAGTATACGTATTTTTAATCCATGTACTGCTTTAATATATTTATTTAAATATTTATCATGTATTGTTTCGTATTTAAATCTCTTTAAATTCATGTTAATTAAATTCCTGCAATTAATTTTCTGCATTTTACTTTCTGCTTTTATTTCTCTGCTTTAGCTAGACTTGGGTTCGGCTTGGTTTGGTTTAGTTAGTTGGTTCATCATGAACCAAACCTAACACCCCCACCTACCACCACCTTTTCATTTAAAGCCAACCCCCCCTTTCTCTCTCTTCATTATTTTTCCTTCACCATTACTCTTCTTCTTCTTTCTCATTACTCTCTCCACCTACAAAACCCATAGGCAAGTACATCTTGCTTCTTCATGAGGACCCATTTTTATGGTTCTATTCTCTTCCCCTTGTGATTCTAAGAGAGTTTAGAACTTGGCATTTTTTATTTCGAAGTCTTAATTTTTGTAGATCTAGAAATGAGTTATTTTCGGATTTTGGTGGTTTTGATCTATCAAACTTCTTTGTTTTCAAGTTTTGATGGTTCCATGTTGTAGAGAATTTTAGTCTACCCAATTTTGACCTTTGTAAAGTTGGATTTGGACTTATTTTGACCAAGTTATGGATTTTGAAGCTTTGGGTTCAAACCATGGAGTTCTTGCTGATTGGAGAAGACAGTGAGCAGTGTACGCAGCTTTTTAGCTTGCGCCACTGAGCTGTGCGCGCTCTTTAGCGCAGCATAGTCTGCCTCATACGCTGCCTTTTGGCGGCGTATGTCTTGCATGCGCTACCTTGATGAGGAGTCGTATGGACTTGCATACGCTACCTTGAAGAGGAAGCGTATGGAGTACATACGCTGCCTTAAAGAGGAGTCGTATGGAGTTCATACGCTGCCTTTTGGAAGCGTATGACTTGCGTACGCTGGCTTGGATGGTAAGGAGTCGTATGGAGTTCATACGCTGCCTTTTGGAGGCGTATGACTTGCGTATGCTGGCTTGGTTGGTAAGGAGTCGTATGGAGTTCATACGCTGCCTTTTGGAAGCGTATGACTTGCGTACGCTGGCTGGGATAGTGAGGAGTCGTATGGAGTTCATACGCTGCCTTTTGGAAGCGTATGACATGCGTACGCTGGCTTGGATGGTAAGAAGTCGTATGGAGTTCATGCGCTGCCTTTTGGAAGCATATGATTTGCGTACGCTGACTTGAGCGTAGCTTGACCTGAGCGTACGCTGACTTGAGCGTAGGCTGACTTGAGCGTAGGCTGACATGAGCGTAGCCTGCTTTCCCTGGATCTTCTATAGCCCTGTATATTGATATCTTATTAGATGTTTAACGTCCATTTTATATCCTTACGCCTTTTTGCATAAACTTGATATAATCATGATATGTTAATGTTTCTGTTAAATATAGATTGTTACGTAGGATGTACCATGTGTCGTGAATTGAGTTATAGATACCCCGATTGACTAGAATTAAACCCTGAGAGTTGTAGACTCGACCCTACTGAATATTAGTTGACTTTCATGCCTTATCACCATTGATAATGATTGTGACCTTGACTAATAATTGATCATGCGTTCCTAGTTGGAACTAAGAGACTGGCTAGTCGTCTTATTAAATTGAATGAATGAGACACATTCATATTAATTATGAACCATTGAAATCGACTGGCTAATCCCGAATATTGGCATACAGGCACATGCAGGCTTCAATTCATTTATTATTTATTTATCTTACCAAAGAAGTACGTATACTTTATGGTCAAGGCATGATTACTCCGTGGTTAGTTTTGATTGTTGCATTACGCTATGTAAGACCTACAATCTGACCGCACTGGTATCATTGTAAAGTTGCGCATTGTTTTCCATAAATAAATTCACTTTATTTATTTTGTATCTGAGAAAATTACAACTGTAGGAATCCGATCTAGAAGACGATCGCTTTATCCTTTGGACTATGCGAAGAAGAAAAGCTCTCAAAATTTTGACAGTAGATATCAATGTATCTGTACAATGAATAAAAAAAGAACTCTATTTATAGAGTCAAAACAGTAACTGAAAAGATAACTACCTCACCACTAGTGTATTTGAAAAGTCACACAGACTCTAAATACACGCAGGGTTAGTGAGTAGTTACTGGACGTGGCCCGTAACTGTTGGACACATGGCATTAGTGCATGGGTCGTGTGCAAGTTACTGGGCACGTGAGAGAGAGATCGGTGGCATGGCTGCCACGTACTCCAGTTGAAATGAAATCCACGCTGTCTTGCTGAAGGCAAAAATCCACGCAGTTTCGTTGACGCAGACTCGTTGAAGGCGAAATCCACGCAAGCTTTGAAGAAGAATACTTCAGAATTTACGCAGGCTTTGAGAAGAATAACTCAAAAATCCACGCAAACTTGAGGAAGGAGAAGGTTCAGAATCCACGCCAACCGCCAGCTGTCTTGATTTGGCACGCTTCGTCTGACACAAAATCTCTGACATTGATTATATTGTCAGCCGCATTAAATGAAGATAAGACCCAAAGTCACGCCAACTTGGTGAAGAGTGAGTCTTGCTAAGGAAGATTTCGAAAATCACGCAAAAGACGGCGATGATCTCTCGAATTCTGTGCATACGTGGCATACGAGGAGACGTTTTTCGACTGCTGTGTTGTCAGTCATTATGATTCTGACGTATGGCTGAGCTGTCTCCGCGTGACTTCTAAAGGAGATGGCCAGGCAGAACTTTAGCGTATCTTTTGTGCTGCTTCTTGGATCACTCTGCGTGACTTGTTCTGATCAACTCAGCGTGACTTTCATTTTTGAGGCCTACAAAACCTCCTTCAAAGTTTTCGAAAAATGATAAAAATTTTTCGAAATACTTTGAAATAGAGATGATGAAATGATTTAAAGTCACGCTGAGATGGCTCCAAAATTTTTCGGAAGTTGAAAAGACTTCGAAGTTCCTTGAAAACATCCAAATGAACTTATTAAATGTCATAATGACTCTTCGTTCTCCGAGACTGATTGTATCCAATTTATGGTGGAATATGAACCGCCGGCGAGCTCTGTTACATATAAACAGGGAGAAGATTCATTTTTAATCTTCATCTTACGTCAATATGACACCAAAGGAAGAAGCTGAGGAAGAAGCACGCAAGTTGGGCTTTTGTTCCCATGGTGACCCCACTTTTGGGGGTGAAGAGCCAGAGCCCCTTGTCTTCGAGCTCAAAGATGATCCCTTGCAACTAGCCAAGAATTTCTTGAGCTATTTTGGCTTGGATGGCTCGTCCTCTTCTGATGGGCGCAGCTTCATAGAGCAGCGTGAAATGTTTAAAGCTCTGTTGCACTGTCTGGGAGTTAGGAGCGTAGAAGAACTAGGCACTAAGCTCAGTCGCTCTGGAAAATAGAGCATGACTTTTATGCTTTTGTTGTACTCTTTTTGTCTTGTCTTTTGTCTTAAATAAACTCCGTTTAAGGAAACTTTGTTTATGATATATCCTTCCCACTTTTATATTTTTGCCTTTATTCATTGATCTTTTGACTCAGAAATCAGAAAGACTAAATATCATTTTCATAAATATGATATTGAGATAGAAAATTCAGAGGTGATGTGGACATGATTTTCTGGATATCAAATTTGTTGAGAAAACGATACAAAGTAGAATACCTATCTCCACTGGGGATAATAGATATCAGAATGATTCTTTGAAAAGAACAGTGAAACAACTGGAGAGTGATGGGAGGACAATTTTGATAGAAATATCAGACGTAGTACTTCTTCAAGAATTTGCCGTTGATGGGCATCATAGTGGCTTTACCATCTAGAGTAGTGAGTTGATAAGCCCCATTAGAAAAGATCTTATTGACAATGAATGGACCTTCCCATTTTGCATCAAACTTGCCCTTACTCATGTGTGTCATAGTCATCGGGCGTCTGACAGTAAGCACAAGTTCTCCTTTCTAAAATGTTCGAATTCTGACTTTCTTGTTAAAAGCCCTTGAAATTCTAGCTTGATAGAATTCAATATTCTGTTGAGCAGATAACCGTTTTTCATCCAGAGCCTCCAATTCTTGAAGTCGAAGACGATCATTATTTTCGACAGTGAGTTCATTAGCGATTGCTATCCTTAAAGAAGGAATTTGAATCTCTAATGGGAGAACAGCCTCAGATCCATACACCAGAGAGAAAGGTGTACACTTAGTAGCATTACGGACTGTAGTGCGATAAGCCCACAAGCATTCCCCGAGCTTGTCACTCCAATTACGTTTGTTAGTGGAGACAAACTTCTTTAGGAGTTTGATGATAGTCTTGTTGAAAGCTTCTGCCAATCCGTTAGCTGCTGGATTATATGCGGTAGAAGCAACATTATTGATCCGGTAATCGTCACAGAATCGAGTAAATTTCTGGCTGACGAACTGTGGTCCGTTATCATGAACAATGCGTCGAGGAACACCAAATCTGTAGATGACATGGTGCTTAATAAAGCTGATGATATTAGACGTCTTAACTTCAGATAAAGGAATAGCTTCGGCCCATTTAGAGAAGTAATCGGTTATTGCGAGAATGAACCGATGACCTTTAGATGATGGAGGATTGATCGGGCCGACAATGTCCATGCCCCAAGCTTCGAAGGGCCATGATGCTGCCGTCGGATGTAGAAATTCCGAAGGTTGATGTATAAAATTCGCATGGATTTGGCAAGCTTTGCATTTTCTTGCATATTCAATGGCATCTGATACCATAGTTGGCCAATAATAACCCATCCGTCGAATACGGTCTTGGAGTTTTGGCCCAGGTTGATGCGCTCCACAAATTCCATCATGTGCTTCACGAATAACTTGTTGGGCTTCATCACTGGCAATGCACCGAAGGAGTAAACCATCATAAGCTCGACGATATAAGGTCTTTGTTGTATGATTGTAATAGAATCTGAGTGATCGTCGTCTGATAGATGCTGCCTCACTCGGATCGTCCGGAAGAATATCATACAATATAAGATCTAAGAAAGGAAGTCTCCAATCTTTATCCGTATTCTGATTCTCAGTCGAGTTACTGAAGATGAATTCCATGCTGGAATCGGATGAAGATGATATCGATTTACGACTAAATCCAAATCCTCTTGTTGTGTTGACGTCATGAGATGTTGATTCTTCAATGTCAACTGGATGTCCTAGAGTCAGGTTATTTTTAAGATGAAATAATTCTCGACTATGAACAACAATCATTTGTTGCCGTCTGATTGGGATAGCCAGCACCGCTGCAAGATTAGCAAGGGCATCAGCTTCTGTGTTACATGCTCGCCTAACATGTTCAATGAAGAATTCCTTAAATGATGAGGCCATAGATATGGCCACTCTATGATAAGGAACCAGATCTTGATGGCAAACTTCATAAGTACCCCTGATCTGATTGACAATAAGTTTAGAGTCTCCATACGCCTCCAAATATTGAATATTCAGATGTTTAGCGAGTTGAAGACCAATAAGCAATGCGTTGTACTCAGCTATATTGTTTGAACACGGCTGATCGAGAGAATAAGCTCTTTGGATGGCAAGACCTTCTGGCGATACAAGAACAATTCCAACTCCAGCAACAATATCGCCATTAGGACCAATTCTTGACGCTCCATCAAAGAATAGACGCCAAGTAGGATCTTCTTCAGCAATTTGATTTGAATCTAGGACTTCATCTGGGATTTCATCATAGAGTTTTGAATTTTCTGGAATTGAGTGAGCAGCCAGAAAATCAGCTAAAGCTTGTCCCTTGACTAATTTCTGAGGAATATAGTGCATATCATACTGAGCAAGTAGGATTCCCTAGTTAGCCAATCGAGAATTCAAAACACTGGGTTTCTTCATCATGATCCGTATAGGATTGATCCTGGAGATGACATGAATAGTCTGACCAATGATATAATGACGTGTCTTTTGGACAGCAAACATCAAGGCTAGACACTCTTTTTCAACTGGTGAATATCGAGGTTCAGCTCCGGTCATAGTGCGGCTGAGATAATAAATGGCTTGTTCATGGCCATTTTGATTCTTTTGAGCGAGTAATGCACCCAATGAATGACTCATTGCTCGAGTATAGAGGAGGAACGGTATTCCTGAGATGGGAGGTACCAATACTAGAGGGCTCATCAGATATTGTTTTATATCATCGAATGCTTTCTGATATTCATCATTCCAGACAAAAGAGACACCTTTCTTCATAAGCTTGTTGAATGGTCTGCAGCGTCCTGATAAATTAGAGATAAATCTCCTGATATAAGCAATTCTTCCTTGAAATCCTCGTAGCTCTTTTAAGGTGCGTGGAGGACGCATCTCTTGGATGGCTTTGATCTTCTCGGGATCCACGTGTATACCTTTAGAGGTAATGACGAAGCCGAGAAATTTACCACTAGAGACGCCTAAGAAGGACTTAGTAGGGTTCATCTTTAATTGATGCTTACGCATTAGATCAAATATAGTCTTCAAATCTTGGATATGATCCTCTTTTTGTCGACTTTTGACTGTAATATCATCAACATAGCATTCGACTGTTTTCCGCAAATGTTCACGGAATATAGTACTCATAGCTCGTTGATAAGTTGCTCCTGTATTCTTGAGACCGAATGGCATAACTGTATAACAGTATGTACCAATCGGCGTTCTGAAAGAAGTGTGCTTCTCGTCTTCTGGGAACATTTTGATCTGATTATACCCAGAATACCCGTCCATGAATGACATTCGTTCAAATCCACAGGTATTATCAACCATGACATCAGTGATTGGTAGAGGGAATTCGTCTTTAGGACATGCCGTATTGAGATCGCGAAAGTCTATGCATACTCTGATCTTGCCAGTCTTTTTAAGAACAGGAACAATATTAGCCACCCAGTCGGGATATTGTTTCTCTCTAATAAACCCAGATGTAATAAGTTTATTGACTTCAGCTTCAATTGCATCCATGATGTCCGGACGAAATCGTCGCTGTTGTTGTTTGACCGGTTTAGCATTCGGCAAGATGTTGAGCTTGTGAGTTGCAATCTGTGGATCAAGACCTGGCATATCTTCATAACTCCAAGCAAAGACATCAATGTATTCACGAATGAGTTTGATCATGTCTTTCTTATCAGTTTCTGAAAGACTTTCACTGATGAATATTGGTTTGGGAGACCCCTCTTCACCAACATCTATTTGAACAAGTTTATCTTCAGTCGGAGGTTCTTTTTGTTCGAAACGGAACTCCCATTAATTATCTAATCTTTGGGCCCACTGTTCTGATTCAGGTGAGATTTCAAACTCTTCCTCGTCTTCATCACTTTCTTCAGAATGGTCAATGGAAACCATATTGGAAGACAGAAGGTTGCAGTAGAAGTCACCGATACTCGTATCGGAATCCCAAGAAGTGGTACTAGAAGAATCAGATCTCTTATCTTCGTCAGACTCAAGATCTTCATGGATAATATTGATGAAAGGAGTAGGAGCAGTATAGCCCAATCCGCATTTCGTCCTTCCATATTTCAAAGGAGGAATCCGGACAGGCATTTTTCTTCCTTTTTCATTATTAAGGCCAGTCCTGAAGTCATAGCCCATATTTTTGATGATGTCTCTAGATTGCTGACTATAACGACGTAGTTGTAATCTTCCAGTATCATCATTTTTTTTATCATCTTCAAGATCAGAAGGATTTTGAGGCCCTTTGTAGAAGAATATTGGAATGTCTCCTGGCTTTCTGCTGGGAACTAGAAAGTATGAAGATTGTACAGGTTCTAGAGATACATCTGTATGAACAGTCTGTACAACTCCTATGGTGATTGTGTTCAAGTCATCTAACAGATGTAAATAACTATGAACATAATTACACACATCAATGTACTGCAAAGGTGGAGACTTTTTATTAAATGCAAAAGCAGTAATATTTACATTGGGAGAAGGCTGAGCCTTAGAGATTTTAGCCAAGTCAATGACTAAAGGAGAAGAAGAAGAAGCTTTGTTTCGATTAAGATCGATAACAAATGGCTCAGAAGAGGTGAGCTCCCTTGAAGTTTGAGTAGGAAGAGTAGTCCGCCCTCCAACTGGAATTAGCAGAGTATCTTGTGAAGGTACAGGAACTGTAGTACGCCCACTGACAGGAATGATCAGTGTATTCTGAGTAGATGACTGAGGTAACGGAGAGATCCGTCCACTCACTGGAATGATGAAAGAATCTTCTCCGAAGGGTTTAGGAGATTGTTGCTGAGTAGTTCGACATTTAACAGGGATTATTAAAGTCTCACTTTGTGCATCTTCTTTCTCCATAGCTTGTATGATCCTTGTATATTCTTCTTTATACATTCGGGAATTATTGAAATAAGCTTCAACCCCATGGAAGGGATTTATATCAGCAACTTCTTTTTGTACTCTCCCATTGCTATCAATGTACTTAAAACATTGATGAAGAGTAGAGGGCACCACATTATTTTCATGAAGAAAGGGCCTCCCCAGAAGAAGATTATAGGATCCCGCGATCTCGATCACATAGAAAGTGACTTTAGATCTGAAATCTCCTATCTGAAGCTTCAGATGAATCTTTCCCAAAGGCTCACTTCGGCTTTGATTGAATCCCAAGATAGTAGTAACCGTCTTGGAGAGTTTGTGAAGAGGGATTTTTAGTTCATCCAACAAACTCTTTGGCATTATGCTTATAGCAGACCCTGGGTCAATGAGAATACGATCTATCTTCATCGTATCAATATAACCAGTGTAGTAGAGAGGTCGATCATGTCGATTATCCTCCAGTAACATGTCGTCTTGTGTAAAGGTGATATTTGGGATAATCTCCAGTACACTGTTGCAATGTAAGCAAGTGGCAGGTTCCGCATCCGACTTCTTCAATTGTGCAAGACAAGAGTCAGCTTGTAGAAGTGCTTCACTTAACGTCTCCCAAGTCTCTTTGGAAAGACGTAGAAGTTCAAAAAGGGACATTCTAGCGGGAGTATTAGCAAGCTGAGCCAAAATGTCGAAGTTGTAAGGCTTCTGAAGTCCAAAAGGAGAAGACTTCTTGATTGGCTTATCAAACCGAGCCTGTTGTTTGCCTTTCTCCAGAGCCGTAGGCTTGGGAGGAACAGGTTCAGTAGATGGTTCTTCCTCGGGAGGAACATTAGGAGCATCTTTAGCATCTGAAGGGATATCAGTAGGATCTTCAGGATTTTTAGAATAATCCTTTAGGTAAGGTTTCCCCGTTCGAGTAGCACTAACAAGTGCTTCTTCTTTATCTTTTGGCTCTGTGTCAGAAGTAGACCCAAGAGAAGTCATATGACATGACTTGATCTTTCCAGCCCTCTTGGATTTTTGAGAAGAAATCTTTTGAGGAGAAGGCGATTCAAAATCTGCCACTAGATCAGGATGGATCTACATGATTTCTCCTGTTTTCAAAGTGATTGGCACTAATCCTTCAAACTGTGGAGGAGGAAGATTCACTATGTCAAGAGTTGCCTTGGGAATAGGAATAATCCCACTTTCAAGGAGTTGAGGAGGGAAATTTCCAAATTACATAGAGACGACGTTGGAGGTGACGGTCTTCTCTTTTGGAGTAAGAGAGATAGCTCCAGATTTAATCATTTCTTGGATCTTTCCTTTCAATACATAACATGTACGAATTGTATGACCCAGCATTCTGTGATATGGACAGTATTTAGGATGATCTGTCTTACTAGCTTCATCAAGTTTTTTGATCTCTGGTAATTGTATTTTATTACCTTTCAGCAGACATTCAAAGATACCATGGACATCGTCGTCATCAAAAGAATATTCTTCTCTGGGGCGAGGTGTTCTTGATTGTTGAGTTGTAGAGGCAGGAGTTTGAACATTCGATGCATTTTGCTCTGAAGATTAACTTCTAGAGTTTCTTTTCCTTTGCGAGCATTATTTTTATTGTTAGCCCCTTGTCCTGTTTCTTTAGGAGTCATCTGCACTCCTAAACCTTTGAAGGTTTCAGCACTGATTTCTGCAGCTTTAGCACTGACTATGAAGGAAGGCCAATCTTGAAATTGAGTGGACCCTGTCCACATACTGATGATTGGCAACAAGTTTGATTTGCACGTGTCAATGGTGACAACATCAGGAGTTCCAAGTGGCATCTTCAGAGCTTCTCTTCGAAACCGTTCAATGTATTCCTCTGTAGATTCATTATTTTTCTGCTTGATTCTAATAAGAGCAGACATAGTCATGTCATTAAGCCCTTCATAGAACCTTTCAAGAAACATCTGTTTGAAACCAGCAAATGAGATAATACTCCCATCTGGGAGACTTCTATACCATTCATAAGCCGTTCCCTTGAGACATCCAATAAATACCCGAGTAAGGAGGGCATCACTTGGTTGTAATTAATCAGTCATTACTTCGAAGTGATTGATAAACTGACTTGGAGAAGTGGTTCCATCATAGAATGAGA
This sequence comes from Iris pallida, assembly GCA_029216955.1. Taxonomy (NCBI): domain Eukaryota; kingdom Viridiplantae; phylum Streptophyta; class Magnoliopsida; order Asparagales; family Iridaceae; genus Iris; species Iris pallida. Next base: position 4,351,177 of record JANAVB010011395.1, read on the forward strand.
TAGTAGGAGGCTTGTATTTAGGAGGATATGATACTTGCTTCCATTCTATCGGATAAGGCTGCTTGATGCCTAACCTTTGTAAACTATCCTTCTGTTTGAATGCCTCGAATTGAGTTTTGAGATTTTTCAATTCTTCAGAGACAACTCCCGAAGATTGTGGAGTTGTGGCTTGTAGAGAATAGTTAGGAGGAGGAACAACATTGTAAGCACTACCCCCAGCTCCAGAGAGACTAGGATTTGGTTGAGCAGGTCCAGGAGTATTGGATTGTACTGCTGGAGGAACTTGCACTGGACTTATATCAGTATCAACTGGTATGGCATCTGATACAGTCTGTTGATTTTGTAATTGAGCTGTCATGAGTTCATACATTGACTTCATTGTGTCAGTCATAGACTTCATTTGCTGTTCCAAAGAAGCAATTCTTTGATCTTGAGGAGTCAGAGAAGAAGAGGGTTCATCAGTATTCCCATCAACCATGTAAGTTATGACTGTATGAGGGATTATTGATGAACTGGTAGATGTTGTATGCTCTGAATCATTGCTTCGTGTATCAAAGTCAACTATAGGAGAATTACCTCCAGTAGGAAGAGGTGGGAAGTTAGATTCTCCAAGAAATTCAGAATCAATTTCAGGGATCAAATTTCTTTGACTAGAAGCCAGGACTCTTGCTCTGGTGTTTTTATATACTCCATCTGGACTATCAACTCTACTCCCGGTGTCCCGAGAAGTCATGTTGACAGAGGCAAACAAAGGCTCATCTTCATCAGGCATAGGTTTATACTGAATTCTATTAAAGACAGACTGTCGTTTATTTTGACATCTGCATTGCATTGTGACTCTTGGCTGGAAGTCACATTCAGTATGATCACCATGGTCTTGAACTGTTGATTCACATCTGCACTGAATTATGACTCTTGGATAGAAGTCACATTCAGCATGTTCCTTTGATATAGAATTACTCCTTCTCTTCTGTTGAAGATATTCTCGTAAATCTATTTGTGAAGATTGAGGAATATACTTCCCGTTCTTGGGTCTTGATGGCTCTTGATTATACAAAGAGTGATTAATGTGAGCCACATAATTTCTTGCATACTCTGCATCTGGATCTTTTATCTTCATATCCAATTGGTATGGTTTCTTAACACCAGAAGTGCTGAGTTTTGTTCTTAAATCAGTGGAAGGTAACATATTAATTTTAGAAATATGGAGTTTTCCTTCCATTGATCTGGATATTTGCAGAGAAAGAAGAGTTAAACCACTCCCTTGATTAGGAGTTGGTAACAGACCCTCTTTAATGGACAGATTCTGTGCCCAATTTGAAGAAATCAAAGAAGAAGACATTAAGAAATGTTTCTTCTTAGACTCATTCAGATGTTGAGACATAGAATGTCCAGAAGGAAGAGTAGTCAAAAGACCATCTCCTTTCCTTTGACTAACAAAAGTATCAGTCAAAGCTGTTCCTGGAGTAAAAACTACAGGAGCAGAAGAAACAACTAAAGAGTTATTCCTTTTCGAAGGGACTTTGTGTGGAAGACCACCCCCAGTTCTAGTAGAACTCGGTAAAGAAGAAAAGATAACTAAAGAGTTATTCTTCTCTGATGAAATACACGCTGAAACAGACTTGGTTAAAGAACCAGAGCTGTTAGCGTGACTTTTGATTTTGGAATTACACGCTGAAACAGATTTGGCTAAGGAGCCAATACTGTCAGCGTGATTTTTGAATGTGGGGTTGCACACTGGAATAGATTTGGCTAAGGAGCCAGTACTATCAGCGTGACTTTTAGAGTTGAATTTGCACACTGGAACAGATTTGGCTAAAGAGCAAGTACTGTCAGCGTAACTTTTAGAATTGAATTTGCACACTGGAACAGATTCGGCTAAAGAGCCAGTACTGTCAGCGTGACTTTTAGAATTGAATTTGCACGCTGGAACAGATTCGGCTAAGGAGCCAGTACTGTCAACGTGACTTTTAGTTACTGTCATCTTCGAGCGCACAAGAGTGTGCGTGCTTGCAATAGAGTTCTTGCCAGTGTTAGGAGTAGACACTGTGGCAGAGACTTTACCATTGACTGCCAACTGATTCTTAGGGACATAGACAGAGTGTCCCTTCGACTTGGCAGTGATAATGGAGGCTGGAATGGGCTTGCCACCCTTAGCCCGCTGCATTTCTTCATAGGCGAGTTGATCGAATTTGATCGTCATCACCTTCTTCGTCGAGCCGATAGACGAAGTATCGCATTGAGTTGTTACCATCTCAGAAGAGGAGATGGTTTTCCCCAGCAGAGTCGCCAATTTGTTTTCCATAAATAAATTCACTTTATTTATTTTGTATCTGAGAAAATTACAACTGTAGGAATCCGATCTAGAAGACGATCGCTTTATCCTTTGAACTATGCGAAGAAGAAAAGCTCTCAAAATTTTGACAGTAGATATCAATGTATCTGTACAATGAATAAAAAAAGAACTCTATTTATAGAGTCAAAACAGTAACTGAAAAGATAACTACCTCACCACTAGTGTATTTGAAAAGTCACGCAGACTCTAAATACACGCAGGGTTAGTGAGTAGTTACTGGACGTGGCCCGTAACTGTTGGACACATGGCATTAGTGCATGGGTCGTGTGCAAGTTACTGGGCACGCGAGAGAGAGATCGGTGGCATGGCTGCCACGTACTCCAGTTGAAATGAAATCCACGCTGTCTTGCTGAAGGCAAAAATCCATGCAGTTTCGTTGACGCAGACTCGTTGAAGGCGAAATCCACGCAAGCTTTGAAGAAGAATACTTCAGAATTTACGCAGGCTTTGAGAAGAATAACTCAAAAATCCACGCAAACTTGAGGAAGGAGAAGGTTCAGAATCCACGCCAACCGCCAGCTGTCTTGATTTGGCACGCTTCGTCTGACACAAAATCTCTGACATTGATTATATTGTCAGCCGCATTAAATGAAGATAAGACCCAAAGTCATGCCAACTTGGTGAAGAGTGAGTCTTGCTAAGGAAGATTTCGAAAATCACGCAAAAGACGGCGATGATCTCTCGAATTCTGTGCATACGTGGCATACGAGGAGACGTTTCTCGACTGCTGTGTTGTCAGTCATTATGATTCTGACGTATGGCTGAGCTGTCTCTGCGTGACTTCTAAAGGAGATGGCCAGGCAGAACTTTAGCGTATCTTTTGTGCTGCTTCTTGGATCACTCTGCGTGACTTGTTCTGATCAACTCAGCGTGACTTTCATTTTTGAGGCCTACACGCATATCGTACCCTGTACGAAAGTACTCATTCTGAATGACCATGATCCACGGCATGGTACTTCACTCAACGTAGAAACTATTAAGTTAAATAAAATAATGATTGCATGGAGAGAATGGATTCTCGAGTTCTTATATGGCAGCCCTCTTGGGACTAGTAGTGCCCGACAGGCCGGTTGGTCCCCACAGATACTGCAAATCTGTCACACGGGCAGGAAGCGGTATCTGGTTATATTATCTATTGAATATTGTATATTAATGACGGGCGTCCCGCTGGGACTCGTCTAATTCATGATTGGCGCAATTGATTGACTGGGTAAACTAGCCTTGCTTGCGCATAGTAAGAACTGAGAAATCCTCATTGCATAAAACCAGGATAACTTGGGACTCACAATAGCAAGCCGTAGTAGTTGCCTGGCCGTTTAAATTGATTTGTTTGTGCACTGTACCTACTCTGTTACTTAACTGAGATGATCAAAATGTCAGGACATGACGGGCCAACTTCTGTCCTTGTTTGGTTGGGAGGTTGGTTCGAAGTGTCGTGATGTTATGAGAATCCTAGTGGCAAGCAGAGATCTATTTATCATATTTCTCATTACTGGTTTTAGTTCTCGTGTCGTGCTTCCTTGTGGTACTTGCTATTAGAGGTCTAACCTCTCTGGTTTTGCATGGCCAGATTTAGAACCAGTCCCCGATGATCCAGCTTACTTCTACCTCCAAGATGGTCGACACTAGAGGAATGATCGCAGGAGGACTCGAGTGGGTTTCTTACTTCCCCGCCCGTTTTGTTATCTACTGTATACTTTGCCGTTTGCCACCGACATGTTAGTCGAATTGTCTTGTACCTATTTTGCATAATTGTAATTAAGTCAGACTACAGCTGATAACAATTGTGTATACTTACTATATCATCTGGCTGTATTTTGTAAAGCCAGATATCAAGAACATTTTGACTGAGCGTTTGGGATGTCTTACGGCTTTATCTCACATGTTCTCTATTTCTGCTTCTTGTTTGAATGATTGAGACAATAGATGTGAAGTGACCATAGCGAGACTTTCATGTAGTATGCACCCCCTTGTCTTTTAGACAGTATTGATCGTATTATACGGTATTCATCTACCCGTAATACGTAGCTGGCTGAGTCATTTTCCCGCTCTCCAGTATTCTGGTTCTGGGGCGTGACAATCTTCGTATTGGAGCCGTATCCTAAAGGATTTCATTGGGATTCCACTCCCAATAGGTAAAACCCATCATCTAAATCGATTTCCTTTGTATATAAACTAGTTTTGAATCCCTATGATCCATCCTCATGCATGTGTCCTATTTAGATTCAAATTTGAGGCCATTTGGAGCTCTCTTGAGGATTTTAGATATATGTCTTGTGTCCTACTTAATAGATCCCAAATTAGGATACCCCATGTGTATGTATGTATGTATGATAATAGTTTAAATAGATATTTAAATTTAGTTTTAGAATGGTTAGAGAGTGGATTGATCTTAGGTAGGATGGTTAGAATGAGTTTCATTTGGATACCTATGTTTGTATCCAAGTATCTTGGCCTATATGTGTTCTTTTGCCCAAAATAACTCAAATTCGTCATAATATTCATCCACATTTTTATTAACCAAAGCAACTTAGAAATGTCATAACTTTTAGCTTAGAACTCCGATTTATCTTCCATTTTTTTAAAAGAACTGTATCGAAGTTAGATTTCCAAATATGTATTTTAATAAGCTAAATTCTTTATGTAACTTTCTGTAGAATTATTTGAGAGTCAGAAGTACGAAAGAAGAACGTGTTTCGGTATTTTCGCAATTTCGGGAGCTTTCGGACACGAAAATGTGATCCGTTTGAAGTTTCGGAAAGCTAACATGAAGGTTTAAAATAAACATTAATCCTAGAATTTAGTAGAGGCCCAATTGGTACAGTATTGGTTTTAATTAGAAGAGTAACTATACGATATATACATTTTGTGTAACCTATGAGCCTATGTAGTATGGATATTAAATGAATATAGAGTATGTAATACATGATATGTTAGATGAGTGAAATGATATATATATATATATATATATATATATATATATATATATATATATATATATATATATATATATATATATATATATATGATATATATCCTCTTTAAATTAATGTTTATATATGGTTGAATGCAAGCATGTAGGAATACAATTAATATAATGTATGTAAACAATGCATAAATGCATGAATGAAAGAATGATATACAATTTATGCATGAAAGTATATAATAAATGCTAGATATGAATGCAAGGTATACATGTAATGATAGATATAAATGCATAATATATAAATAATATAATGCAATATATAATGATAGCATGTATGGTAATGTAGAATATATGATACAAGTATGTATATGTCCACTGTTTTTTCTTTTCCTTACATTTTCCTTCCCTTCCCTTTCCATTTCAGTTTTTTTTCCCCATTTTCCCTCTTCTATTTTTACATGTTGTATACAATGTATATAATGTATAGATACATGTAAGTATGTAATATGCATGAATGACATGTATGTAATAAAAATAAGTATATGTATGCAACCTAATGATATGTGAATGGATATAATGCCTGAACTGAAATATGCATGCATATGGGATATGAATGAAAGTATAAATGCATGAATGAATGTCATATATGAATGAATCAATCAATCAAAGGTATAAGTAAAATATAATATATTGTAATGAATGTTAACATATATAATGTATAAAAGTATGTATGTAAATGTGCATGAATGTATATATCTATGTAACTATATAAATATGCATGAAGTAACATATGCCTATATATATAAATATGTATGTAATGTGGATATACATGTATGTATGAAGGTATGTATTTATATATATTATCTATTTTATATTATACATTGTTGTGGTTCACATTGTCTTGTGATTGTGTGAGTGCTAGCCTAGGCTTGGTTAGACCTAGTGAGACTTGTTAGACTTGTTTGGGCTAGGACTTGACCTAGTTGACCTAATTTGACTAGTGTGGATGACTAGAGTTGACCAAGTGTTGACTTTAGTCTAGTTTGACCTAGACAGCATGCAGATGCATTGTACATTTTATTTATCATCTCTCGTATACATCTTGACCTGTGTTGCTCTAAATAGGACTCTGTGACTTCAGTTTGGACCTCTATACCTATTAGCTGTTCAGGTTATCAGGCGAGTACATTCTCTGACCGTTTCATACTTGTCTGGATTTATATTCTTGCTCTAAATTACTGTTCTTGATGCTGACATGATTGTTATCACGAATTGGTACTATATGGATCTTCTTTTGAGATGTTATCCCCTTGTATTCACTAAATACATATTATGATGTGCCTTTCACTTATATATTGTATTTATTGAATACCCTTATCCTTGTATACTCATTGTGCATATTGTACTCTTATTATCACATGAGTCCTATGGATAGACCATTGTACAACTATTGTATAACATTATATATCTATTGTATAACATTGTACACTATTGTATAAGATAACGTAACTGGAGTGGATCCTTGTGTATTGATTGGAAAAGGAGAGTAGAATTGGTTATGTAATCAAATCCTATTGTGTAACATTGTATAACTATTGTATATGTCCATTGTGCACTCACGTACAATGGAGTTACCATTGTATTGTCCTAAACCATTTACATAACCATATTGTACTCTAAATCAAATATTGCTTATGGTTCTTACTTATCATATATAGATATTTCCTATTATCAAATCTCTGCTATTTTTCATATACATTCTTCTTTCAGCGTTTCCAGTATCTTACTCTATTACATGCTTTATATTTTCTAACTTGATATGAACTGCGTGAGATGTTTTGTGCTCGCTCCTGTCCTGACAGGACTTGTTGATAAATTTTACAGATAGCTTGGAGGTTGCCTGCTAGCCTAGAGGAGATATAGTAGAGGTTGTATAGATAGTTATTTTAGTTGTCTTGAGTTGTATTTACTTTATGGATTACTGTATTTGAGATTTAAGATGTTTTCTGGGTTTGTGTATCTTAGACACTTAGACTTCTATCTATGGTATCTCTTTGTGGATTTCATATTTTATCTATCTTTTAACATGCTCTACCTTAGATGTGATTGAGACTGTATTTGTTATGTCACCTTCATTCGGAGTGTATATACTGTACAGGTACCTTTATATTTTTAGATGTTTGACCTAGGACATCGTTCTACCGCCGACACTGCGGCATAGGCTGGACGTACCCACTTCTCGTGCCCTTACTCTAGGGTGCGGGTCATGACACGTTTTTAGTGGTGGCCCATGCAGGTCGAGTTTATGTAGTGGTATTTGAACTAGAGTATCACTACAGCCTGCAGTAGGATTAGGATATTTTTGAAGGTACTCAATCACAGTTAGGATTCCTTAAGAAATTCCTGGGACGACCCTTGAGAATCTTATTTAAACTTTAATTTGAAATTATTTTCCTTGTTTGTTGCTCTCACTCCTTGATTATTGAATTTGATTTTGTTGGATCATTGTTGATTTTGATTTTCCTATCGAGATGAATTTTATGGCCTGAGTTACGATATTTTCTGATAACATATGTTGACGGGAATACATGGATGGTAAAACGTCTACTTGATTATGGAACCTGTAGTTTATCGCAGCCATATTAGCTAGCATGGCGAAATATAGGGACCTGACTTCGGATGTACGTATCTTGGTTATGAGATTTGGAATTTCTCACAGCTATACTAGTCGACATAGCGAGATTTCCAGACGACATGATTGTAGAGGTGCATACCCCAGTTATGAAATCTATCGTTTATCGCAGCCTTGCTTATTGGCATGGCAAGGACTCTGAGTAACATGATTTTGGACAGACGTATATGATTATCAGATTGTATCTTGAGAAAATTTTTAAACATATCATCTCTATCGTACCATTCTGTTGTTATAAATTGTATTCCATCATCAATAACTTAGGAGTAGGAGTATGAGTAGGAGTAGCTTAGCTGTTACTATAAATCTAGTATAACTTCTTGCTATAAATTTTTTTCTAATACAATGAATCGATGATTTTGCTAGACCTTAACTTGGATTTGATATTATAGCTCTGGTTTCAAAATGGTTCCTTCTTTTAAACAGATAAGCAGAACAGATTTTATCATTATTTCTTTCTTGTCATTATTTCTTGTATTACCTTAATATATATATATATATATATATATATATAGTGGACACAGATACTTGCCTGACACGTATGCATGCTACACTTGATTACCAACCTATCTAAATGCATATTAATATGTTGATGTTAATTTCTCAAAATCCTAATATTTTTAATATAGTACAGTATCAGTGACTAGTTCTGTTTTCCAGATTAAATTCGTAAATTAAATGTAAATTTTATATATTAGTTGTGTTTACATCACTGCACATGTATGTTATATACAGGATTTCAATTCTTAAAGAAATTGGTTAAATTTTGTGTTTGAATTTATCAAATCTGAGACCGTGTGCATATTAAACCTTTAACACTAGATTCTAAGTGATTAGTTCAATTTGTAGTTTTTAAATGTAATGTTTTGAGCCATATACATTGTTGTATGTAGGAATATAATGTTAGGTTTCATACTCTTACATGTTAGGTTGTGGTTGTGGTGAACATTGGGATGGTTTTGATGTTCGAATTTCACCAAAATCCTGAAACTGAATACATGTTAACATTTTTCACATTGATTTAAATGTTTAGTTCAATTTCAGATTTAATATGTAATGTTAAACTGAAATGAATGATTGAACCCTTTATTTTAAGTTATAACCCCTGTACTCTTGACACTCTACACTAATGTACACTAATGTTCACAACTGCCATGTAAACCTAACCCTTCATCTCTATGTTATGTTCATATATATATATATATATATATATATATATATATATATATATATATATATATATATATATATATATATATATATATATAATTTATGCATACTGTTATAATGTATATAGATACATAACTAAATCTCTACCTCTATACATATAGTATATGTATATATGGTTAGCCATGCATGTTATGAGTAAATAGGTTGTGCATTGTAGATTGTTTAACTAATATGCCATGAGTAGTGTAACTTGATAGCTATTGTTTTAAAACCCAAATCCTCCTATACACTTTCATGTATATTTCACACACACACACACACATGTCTACTATCTAACCCTATGAACATGTCCACATACACCATACACACACACTAACCACATAACCTTTACATAATGTTAGTTTTTCTCTCTCTAACACTCTCTCTTTCTATTTATATTATATTGTGATTGGATTCAATGCTATTGACTTTCGTTCCTTAAACTTTTGGTTTTGATTTTTCTTAAATAGTACCCCTCTATAATGATTAGTAGTTATCTTATTTTATTTTTGATAATTACCAGTTTTATATAGGATGGTAGACTGCCTTACAGCCTTGATGATTGTTGTTTTTGTAATTTTTCTAGTTCAACACCTTGATTGCTTGTATGTTTTGATACCCTATGATTGTTTTGGTCTAGTGTGACTAGTATACCCAGATGAGACTTTCATTACCACCGTATGCCATGACCCTGTATGCCGTCCCTTTAAATTGTATGATTGATTAAGTTTTGAGACTTTGATTGTGGGGGTTTGACCTAGAAGGGGTAGGAACATTTTAATTTCGAGGACGAAATTTTCTAAGGAGGGTAGACTTGTAACACCCACTTTTCTAAAATGAGGGTAATTTGAACCTTTACAAAAGTTTATTATTTAATAATAGGATTTATGATTTATGGAAATTTTTAATTAATTTAATACTATTTTAAATTGGTAAATTATAATTTTGATGTGTTAGCTAGTGAACCCTAGAACTGTTGAGCCTAGAGAATAACCATGACCATGGGGACCTAACCATGTGATTAGAATATCTATTTACAATTTTTTAGGCTAAGGATATTTTGGTCATTTTGCGACTTTTGAATTATTTAGGATTTTGATTAATTGGTAAATTTTAGATTATTTTAATAATATTTAAATTGATGTATTATAATTTTGGTCATTTTTTTTATTTTAATATTTTGGAAATTTTTTATATTTTAATATTATTTTTATTGGATTTGTTTAGTCGGGTTTGGGTTTCGTCTCGTCTGACTTGTATTGTGACCCGGGTAGCTTAAACTCTAGATGGGACCCAATATTAAGTTAAGCATGGTCCACAAAACCCAACATTTAAGTTAGTTAATTAAACTAATTTTTTATCATGTTAGAATGGTATAGTTAGAGACTCAAAAACTAGATCATTTTGACCCCAAACTTGAACCTAATCTAGACTTAACCATATGAGACTAGAGAGGGGCAATTAGGACATTTTCCATTAGCTCTAATGGACTCTTTATGGCAGCCACCTTTAGGGGAGAATGATTCATTTTATTCATTACAATCTTGCCTCTTTTATTTTTTTTTGTTCTTCCCTAATTTTAGAGAGCCTTCTCATTGATTTGATCGCCAAATCAAATTATTCCTTCACCAAACCTTCCCTCAATCATTCCCATTCTCCAAGGGAAGGGTGCTACCAAGGATTGGAAGAGAGTGTGTCACCCTCACTTTTCCCAGTTAGGGGTAAAATGGTAATTTTTCATTTTATAATATTTTGGGAATTTATTTCATGAATATTATTATTTAAATATATTAGGAGTCGGGTTCGAATTTCATCGCATTCCGAGTTAATTCGGGACCCCGGTGAATTCGACTTGAGTCGCAATTAGCCTGTTATTTAACTATGGTCCACCACACTAAACTTTAGGGTTTAGGAGTTTGGACTAGTTCTCCCATGAGTAATTAAGTTTAATTATGATTTTATTTATTTTTAGCATTTTCAAAACCTATTTGGATTAATTTTGCATTAGGCTTAGGGAGGGGCAAACTTGTAAATACAAGTGCCCCTACCCCTTGGCACCATGGCCGGTCACCTATAGGGCCACCCCCTCCACCTCTTTTACTTCCTCACTAAGTTTCTTCTTCTTCTCCATTACTTTCTTTCCAACTCCTTTTTCCTTTTCAAATCCACTTTTAGGTATAATTTTTAAACCCTTTTAAATTCCTCCTTTTGCATTATTCCTTCACATAAATGATAGAGGGGATCATTCTCTACAAGTTGACCATAGCCTTTGTAGGTTCCCTAAAATATAGGTTAAGGATTTATTATGGTTTAATCCTTTTTGAGAGTGGTTATATATATATAATATATATATATATATATATATATTATATATATATATAATATATACATTTGTCCATGTTTGGGTGTTTTTATATAGGTATGTATATATATATATATTGTATATGTATGTAACAATGCTTATAGTTGTGCATTAGAGCCTTAGAGTTGTGCATGAGAGCCTTGTAGTTGTGCAGGAATGCCTTAGAAGTGTGCAGAATGCTATTCAGGAAAAACTGTGCAGTAGAGCCTTATAGGTGAGTAGAAGTGCCTTAAAGCTGAGCAGAAGTGCCTTAAAGGTGAGCATAAGAGCCTTAAAGTTGTGCAGGTTGTCCCAGTGTGCTAAAATCCGAGAAATTGAGTATTTTGTGTGTTTGTGCTTTATGTGCGTGTGTAAGGGAAATTGGAGAGTGTGTGTGTATATATAGATAGATACATAGAGAAGATTAGAAGAAGTTTAAGAATTAGAAGAAGTTAGAAGAATAGGAAAAAGTGAGAAATAGAAAATAGAGGGGATGGAGTTAGAGGGCAAAACGGAGCTCGGAGTATCGAATGAGTTGAAACTTGGCGTGGAACAAGAATACGTGAATTAGATTTTGTGGGTAGGCTCCCGAGTGGAAATCGGGGTTGTAGGGCGCCGGTATCGCGCCGTACCATTGCGTATTTTAAAATATTTAAGATATCGGCAATGGGCCGTATCGTGGACTAAATGTCCACTTTACTTAGGTATCTTGGTAGTAATATATGTATAGGCTAGTATCTTACTACCCTAGGAGCTCGGGTCAAAATACCAAGCGTAGGTAGGCTAACTTGATAATTGTCTAATCTAGAATTTTACCCTTTTTAAGGGCAAAATAGGATATTGGCCTACGGCCAAGATTTGAATTCGAAGTCCAAGATGGACTTGGATATGGGTTGTAGAGGTTGGTAATAGTTAGAAATAGTCGCCTAGACCTCTTGACCCGGTTGACCCCGGTTGACTTTTTAGACCGAAAGTCAAGTATGGGTCAACGCTTTACCCAATTTAGTCCCAAATTCCTTTAGACTTGTGTAGTTGACCAAAAGTCAACTATTAGTCACCATTGACCTAGAGTTGACCAGAGTTGACCAGGGTTGACCTAAAGTTGACTAGAGTTGACCAGGGTTGACCAGTTAACCAAAAGTCAACAGTAGGCCAACTCTTGACCCCATTTAACTTTCTTCGACTTGTTTTGACCAGTGATGACTGGTATGACTTAGGATTGACTTGGTTTGGCTTAGATTGACTTGATATAACTTGATTTGACCTAGATTGACTTGACAGGACTTAGTGTGACTCAGTGAGACCTAGTTTGACCTAGATTGCATATCATTCATTGTGAATCATTCCTAAACTTGTTTAAACCTAAATTAACTTACAGTATCTCATCTTTAGGTCTCTGATCTCCACTCTGAGCATTGATATATCCTACAGCTCAGGACAGCAGGCGAGTACATTCCCTGATAGTTTTATTGTCTTGATACTACTATATCCGATTCAGTTGTAGTGTCATACTTGATTCTCGACACGATAGTTCACGGACTAGTATACGTCGGATCCTGTCATGAGATGTTATTCTTAGATTTTCCTTGGTATATTGTGGTGTGATATCCATGTTTCATGTACTTATATAGACATTGATTTGGGAGTGGGCTGATCACCTGCTTTTGAATTCGTGTCATGACGTGCCATGTCCGGATCCATGTTACTATTCGGGGATGGGGAAAATTATTAGGGGTTATGTGATTAAAGCTCCATGTCCTTATTTGCTAGCGCCACCCTCACCTCACGTAGTGGTAGCAGATACCCCTTGGGGTTATCCAGGTTGGCTGGCATGACCCTTTCCAGAGATTTTTCTGTGATTGTCGGGCCAAGTGAATAACCCTACCCTGACTCCCTAGCCGATCACAATCGCTCTAATAATTCAAATCATATTTATATTTATTGTCGTATCTTATATTCCAGTTCAGTTTTACTTTCTGTACTTTTCACCATGCTATGATTTCATTCACTCACATGCTCTACCTGCCTTTATACTGTACCATGATTGAGACTAAGTTTCTGTTTAAGAAGGGTTACAACCCCGGTCCTTGTTTGGTTTAAGGGTTGTAACTCGGCTTTCGAATGGTTCCCAAGTCGCCTATATCTTTGTCTTGTATTTTATTATACTGTCTCTTATAGTATTTGTCAATTCACATGGAACTGCTGTTGGGGTTGTACTTGCTCATTTTCCTGACAGGATACTGTTATGATATTTTACAGATGATTCAGAGGCTGATTGCCGACCTATTATGGAGACGGGTTAGATAGAGTAGACTTGGACCGTGGCTTGTTAATAGAGCCACTAGACTTGCTCACCCTGAGTAGCGTAGTTAGTTAGGTTTGCCTGGCCTGCGAGCCAGCTAGTATATTCAGTTTGTAGTATCTATTATATTTTCTGAGACTCTGGACGTTTGTATATAGCTCTGACTTGTGGATCCTGGACTCATTTCATGTTTTATCTATATTTCTTTCCCATGCTATCTACCTTAGTTTTACATTTGTGATTGAGACTGTATTGCTATGTCACCTCCATTCGGAGTGTATATACTGTACAGGTACCTTTATCTGTTTAGTTGTAGTATTTCTAGATGACCTAGACAGCGTTCTACCGCCGATGCTGCGGCGTAGGCTGGACGTAACCACGTACTCGTGCCCCTAATCAGGGTGCGGGTCGTGACTCATTTTTGTGGCGGCCAATGCAGGTCAGTGTCGTAATTAGTGCGATCTCGTAATGGTGCTCGACTTAGAGTGCTAATTACGAGCCTGCGATTAGGACATAGGATCTAGGGTATGATAGGAGTTACTCAATCATATTTTAGGAAAATTCTGATCTTTTGATTACCATGACAATTTTTCTGCATTTGAATTCAATTATCCTCCTTTGATAATATCTTATCTTGTGCCATATCGATCTCTTGGGTTTAATTCGTCTTCAGGATGACAGTGACTCGTTCTCAGACAGCAGGGCCTAGTGTTCCAGAGAGGTCAGATCCGGAAGGCCTTCCACCTCCGACTACAGGAGCATCAGCCTCAGTTCCTGCCCTTCAGGCGGGAGCAGCAGCGACGGTTCCAGGAGGTCTTCCACCTCCAGCAGCGGGATTGTCCATAATCGTTCCTGATATTCTTCCAACGCCGTCTCCGCTACCGACAGATACTCAGGGGATGATGGCCCTTCTGCAGCGGATATTGCATACTCAGAGCGCGCAGGCAGATCTGTTGCGACGGAGCATGGAGAACTCCCATCAGCTGGCAATGGCAGCACTTAAGAGGGGTTGTACCGAGTACAGTTCAGGATACCCCAGTTCAGCACCAAGGACCAGGCCAGAGGCAGGCTACTCGGTGCACTTTCTGTAGGAGGCCAGGGTACACTAGAGAGGCTTGTAGGAAGAGGTTAAGCGTCTGCCTATACTGGGGGCGCCCGATCACCAGCTGAAGGATTACCATGCCAGTGGAATCCGAAGAGACCAGGACGGAGTACATCAGGCACCAGCACGTGACGAACAGCAGCAGGGTCAGGGCAAGAGACAGGTCGTCCAGTGTGCTTTCTGCAGAAGATAGGGCACACCCGGGATGCTTGTAGGATGAAGCTAGGAGTTTGTCTATTCTGTGGAGCTCCAGACCACCAGATGAAGAACTGTGCTGCCCGTGCAGCCAGACAGGCAGGCCAGGACAGAGTACGGCAGGCTAGAGGAGGCCAGCAGGGGCGAGCTTTCGCCATGACAGTTGAGCCCACTCAGGCAGTAGCAGAGCAGAGTGCAGGTTCCAATCTTTCGATCTCATTTTCGTATTTGCTTCCTTAATTATAAACTGTTTGAAATTCGATTCTATCTGTTCTTGATCGATTGGATGAAATTGTTTTGTGATGTGATTTTCTTCTGAGTAAGTCGTATGGGCTAGGTCGCCTCGATTATGAGATTTTAGAATCTTCTAGGATCATGCTAGCAGGCAGCTTGAGGACATATAGTCGAACTATGGACGTATTTCTCGGATGTAGAAATTTAAGATTTTCGCTGCCAAGCTAGCGGCAATGTGAAAATTTTAAATACCATAATTCTAGATGTATGTACCGTAGTTGAGGACTCTGTAATTTTTGTAGCCTTGTTCACTGGCATGACGGAGATTCTGAGTATCATGAAGATTGGACAGACGCATACGATTATCGATTTGCATGATTTTTGTGTGTTTACTTGTTTTAATTTTTGAGGATGATTTTTTTAAGGTGGATAGACTTGTAGCACCCAGTTTCTATTTGAGAGTAATTTTAAATTTTATAATTTTAGTCATTTATTTTATGCTTGATTTTTGAGATTTTAATCATTTAAATTTTAAGCCATGACTTGTGATTTTGATATTTACTATTGTTGGTTTTAATTTCGAGGACGAATTTTTTTTAAGGCGGATAGACTTGTCACCCTCACTTTTCCCAGTTAGGGGTAAAATGGTAATTTTCCATTTTATAATATTTTTGGGAATTTTATTTTATGATTATTATTTAAATATATTAGAGTCGGGTTCGAATTTCATCGCATTCCGAGTTAATTCGGGACCCCGGTGAATTTCGACTTGAGTTGCAATTAGCTTGTATTTAACCATGGTCCACCACACTAAACTTTAGGGTTTAGGAGTTTGGACTAGTTCTCCCATGAGTAATTAAGTTTAATTATGATTTTTATTTATTTTTAGCATTTTTCAAAATCCATTTTGGATTAATTTTGCATTAGGCTTAGGGACGGGCAAACTTGTAAATACAAGTGCCCCTACCCCTTGGCACCATGGTCGGCCACCTATAGGGCCACCCCCTCCACCTCTTTTACTTCCTCACTAAGTTTCTTCCTTCTCCATTACTTTCTTTCCAACTCCTTCTTCCTTTTCAAATCCACTTTTAGGTATGATTTTTAAACCCTTTTAAATTCCTCCTTTGCATTATTCCTTCACATAAATGATAGAGGGGATCATTCTCTACTAGTTGACCATAGCCTTTGTAGGTTCCCTTAAATATAGGTTAAGGATTTATTATGGTTTAATCCTTTTTGAGAGTGGTATATATATATAATATATATATATATATATATATATATATATATATATATATTTGTCCATGTTTGGGTGTTTTTATATAGGTATGTATATATATATATATATAATATATATAATATATATATATATAATATATATATTATATATATATATATATATATATATATATATATATTGTATATGTATGTATCAATGCTTATAGTTGTGCATTAGAGCCTTAGAGTTGTGCATGAGAGCCTTGTAGTTGTGCAGGAATGCCTTAGAAGTGTGCAGAATGCTATTCTGGAAAAACTGTGCAGTAGAGCCTTATATATATATATATATATATATATATATACATTTGTCCATGTTTGGGTGTTTTTATATAGGTATGTATATATATATATATATATATATTTATATATATATATATATATATTGTATATGTATGTATCAATGCTTATAGTTGTGCATTAGAGCCTTAGAGTTGTGCATGAGAGCCTTGTAGTTGTGCAGGAATGCCTTAGAAGTGTGCAGAATGCTATTCTGGAAAAACTGTGCAGTAGAGCCTTAAAGGTGAGCAGAAGTGGCTTAAAGGTGAGCAGAAGTGCCTTAAAGGTGAGCATGAGAGCCTTAAAGGTGTGCAGGTTGTCCCAGTGTGCTAAAATCCGAGAAATTGAGTATTTTGTGTGTTTGTGCTTTATGTGCGTGTATAAGGAAAATTGGAGAGTGTGTATTTATATATAGATAGATACATAGAGAAGATTAGAAGATGTTTAAGAATTAGAAGAAGTTAGAAGAATAGGAAGAAAAGTGAGAAATAGGAAATAGAGGGGATCGAGTTAGAGGGCGAAACGGAGCTCGGAGTATCGGAATGAGTTGAAACTTGGAGTTGGGCAAGAATACGTGAATTAGATTTTGTGGGTAGGCTCCCGAGTGGAAATCGGGGTTGTAGGGCGCCGGTATCGCGCCGTACATTGCGTATTTTGAAATATTAAGATATCGGCAATGGGCCGTATCGTGGACTAAATGTCCACTTTACTTAGGTATCTTGGTAGGTATATATGTATAGGCTAGTATCTTACTACCCTAGGGAGCTCGGGTCAAAATACCAAGCGTAGATAGGATAACTTGATAATTGCCTAAGCTAGAATTTTACCCTTTTTAAGGGCAAAATAGGATATTGGCCTACGGCCAAGATTTGAATTCGAAGCCAAGATGGACTTGGATATGGGTTGTAGGTTGGTAATAGTTAGAAATAGTCGTCTAGACCTAGTCTTGACCCCCCGGTTGACTTTTTAGACCGAAAGTCAACTATGGGTCAACGTTTTACCCAATTTAGTCCCAAATTTCTTTAGACTTGTGTAGTTGACCAAAAGTCAACTATTAGTCACCATTGACCTAGAGTTGACCAGGGTTGACCTAGAGTTGACCAGAGTTGATCAGGGTTGACCAGTTGACCAAAAGTCAACTGTAGGCCAACTCTTGACCCCGTTTGACTTTCTTCGACTTATTTTGACCTGTGATGACTGGTATGACTTAGGATTGACTTGGTTTGGCTTAGATTGACTTTATATAACTTGATTTGACCTAGATTGACTTGACAGGACTTAGTGTGACTCAGTGAGACCTAGTTTGACCTAGATTGCATATCATTCATTGTGAATCATTCCTGAACTTGTTTAAACCTAAATTAACTTACAGTATCTCATCTTTAGGTCTCTGATCTCCACTCTGAGCATTGATATACCCTACAGCTCAGGACAGCAGGTGAGTACATTACTGATAGTTTTTATTGTCTTGATATCTACTATATCCGATTCAGTTGTAGTGTCTTACTTGATTCTCGACACGATAGTTCACGGACTAGTATACGTGGATACTGTCATGAGATATTCCCGGATTTTCTTTGGTATTGGTGTGTGATATCAATATTTCATGTACTTATATAGACATTGATTTGGGAGTGGGCTGATCACCTGCTTTTGAATCTGTGTCATGACGTGCCATGTCCGGATCCATGTTACTATTCGGGGATGGGGAAATTATTAGTGGTTATGTGATCAAAGCCCCATGTCCTTATTTTGCTAGCGCCACCCTCACCTCACGTAGGGTGTAGCAGACACCCCTTGCCGGGTTATCCAGGTTGGCCGGCATGACCCTTTCCAGAGATTTTTCTGTGATTGTCGGGCCAAGTGGATAACCCTACCCTGACTCCCTAGCTGATCACATATCGCTCTAATAATTCAAATCATATTTTATATTTATTGTCGTATCTTATATTTCAGTTCAGTTTTACTTTCTGTACTTTTTACCATGCTATGATTTCATTTACTCACATGCTACCTGCCTTTATACTGTACCATGATTTGAGACTAAGTTCTGTTTGAAAGAAGGGTTACAACCCCGGTCCTTGTTTGGTTTAAGGGTTGTAACTCGACTTTCGAATGGTTCCCAAGTCGCCTATATCTTTGTCTTGTATTTTATTATACTGTCTCTTATAGTATTTGTCAATTCAATGGAACTGTTGGTGGTTGTACTTGCTCATTTTCTGACAGGATACCGTTATGATATTTTACAGATGATTCAGAGGCTGATTGCCCGACCTATTTTGGGGACGGGTTAGATAGAGTAGACTTGGACCGTGGCTTGTTAGTAGAGCCACTAGACTTTGCTCACCCTGAGTAGCTAGTTAGTTAGGTTTGCCTGGCCTGTGAGCCAGCTAGTACATTTCAGTTTGTAGTATCTATTATATATTTTCTGAGACTCTGGACGTTTGTGTATAGCTCTGACTTGTGGATCCTGGACTCATTTCATGTTTTATCTATCATTTTTTTCCCATGCTATCTACCTTAGTTTTACATTTGTGATTGAGACTGTATTGCTATGTCACCTTCATTCGGAGTGTATATACTGTACAGGTACCTTTATCTGTTTAGTTGTAGTATTTCTAGATGACCTAGACAGCGTTCTACCGCCGATGCTGCGGTGTAGGCTGGACGTAACCACGTACTCGTGCCCCTAATCAGGGTGCGGGTCATGACAGAGTGCAAGGAGGAGTGTCCACTTTGAGGGATCTTCGTATCGAAGCCGTGTCCTAATGGATTTCATTGGGATTCCACTCCCAATAGGTAAAACTCATCTAAATCGATTTCCTTTGCATATAAATTAGTTTTGAATTCATAGGATCCATCCTCATGCATGTGTCCTATTTAGATTTAAATTTGAGGCCATTTGGAGCTCTCTTGAGGATTTTAGATATGTGTCTTGTGTCCTACTTAATAGATCCCAAATTAGGACATCCCATGTGTATGTATGTATGTTAATAGTTTAAATAGATATTTCAATTCAGTTTTAGAATGGTTAGAGAGTGGATTGATCTTAGTTATGATGGTTAGAATGAGTTTCATTTAGATACCTATGTTTGTATCCAAGTATCTTGGCCTATATGTGTTCTTTTGTCTAAAACAACTCAAATTCGTCATAATATTCATCCACGTTTTTATTAACCAAAGCAACTTAGAAATGTCATAACTTTTAGCTTAGAACTCCGATTCATCTTCCTATTTTTTAAAAGAACCGTATCGAAGTTAGCTTTCCAAATATATATTTTAATAAGCCAAATTCTTTTTGTAACTTTCTGTAGAATTATTTGAGTGTCAGCTGTACGAAAGACGAATGTGTTTCGGTATTTTCGCGATTTCGGGAGCTTCCGGACACGAAAATGCGATCCGTTTGAAGTTTCGAAAGCTAACACGAAGGGCTACAACATACTTTAATCCTAGAATTTAGTAGAGGCCCAATTGTACAGTATTAGTTTTAAGTAGAAGAGTGACTATACAATATATGCATTTTGTGTAACCTATGAGCCTATGTAGTATGGGTATTAAATGAATATAGAGTATGTAATACATGATATGTTAGATGAATGAAATTAATATATATAATATATATCCTCTTTACATTAATATATATAAGGTTGAATCCAAGCATGTAGGAATGCAATTAATATAATGTATGTAAGCAATGCATGAATGAAAGAATGGTATACAATATATGCATGAAAGTATATAATGAATGCTAGATATGAATGCAAGGTATACATGGAATGATAGATATGATTGCATAATATATAAATAATATAATGCAATATATAATGATAGCATGTATGGTACTGTAGAATATATGATGCAAGCATGTATATGTCCACTGTTTTTCCTTTTCTTACATTTTACTTCCCTTCCCTTTCCATTTTATTTTTTTCCCCCATTTTCTCTCTTCTATTTTTACATGTTGTATACAATGTATAATGTATAGATGTATGTAAGTATGTAATATGCATGAATGACATGTATGTAATAAAAATAAGTATATGTATGCAACTTAATGATATGTGAATGGATATTAATGCCTGAACAAAATATGCATGCATATGGGATATGAATGAATGTATAAATGCATGAATGAATATCATATATGAATGAATGAATCAATCAAAGGTATAAGTAAATATATTGCATTGTAATGAATGTTAACATATAATATAGAAAAGTATGTATGTAAATGTGCATGAATGAATATATCTATGTAACTATGTAAATATGCATGATGTAACATATGCCTAATATATAAATATGTATGTAATATGGATATGCATGTATGTATGAAGGTATGTATTTATATATTATCTATTTTATATTATGCATTATTGTGGTTCACATTGTCTTGTGATTGTGTGAGTGCTAGCCTAGGCTTGGTTAGGCCTAGTGAGACTTGTTAGACTTGTTTGGGCTAGGACTTGACCTAGTTGACCTAATTTGACTAGTGTGGTTGACTAGAGTTGACCAAGTATTGACTTTAGTCTAGTTTGACCTAGACAGCATGCAGATGCATTGTACATTTCATTTATCATCTCTCGTATACATCTTGACCTGTGTTGCTAAATAGGACTATGTGGCTTCAGTTTGGACCTATATACCTATCAGCTATTCAGATTATCAGACGAGTACATTCTCTGACCGTTTCATACTTGTATGGATTTACATTCTTGCTCTAGATTACTGTACTTGATACTGACACGATTGTATCTATATGGATCTTCTTTTGAGATGTTATCCCCTTGTATTCACTAAATACATATTGTGATGTGCGTTTCACTTACATATTATATTTATTGAATACCCTTATCTTGTTTTCTCATTGTGCACATTGTACTCTCATTATCACATTAGTCCCATGGATAGACCATTGTACAACTATTGTATAACATTGTACATTTATTGTATAACATTGTACACTATTGTATAAGATAACGTAACTGGAGTGGATCCTTGTGTATTGATTGGGGAGGTGGAGTAGAATTGGTTATCTAATCAAATCCTATTGTATAATATTGTATAACTATTGTATATATCCATTGTGCACTCACGTACAATGGAGTTACCATTGTCTTGTCCTAAACCGTTTACATAACCATATTGTACTCTAAATCAAATATTGCTTACGGTTCTTACTTATCATATAAATATTTCCTATTATCAAATCTCTGCTGTTTTCATATACATTCTTCTTTCAGCATTTTCTGTATCTTACTCTATTACATGCTTTATATTTCCTAACTTGATGTGAACTGCGTGGGATGTTTTGTGCTCGCTCCTGTCCTAACTGGACCTGTTGATAAATTTTACAGATAGCTTGGAGGTTGCCTGCTAGCCTAGAGGAGACACAGTAGAGGTTGTATAGATAGTTATTTTAGTTGTCTTGAGTTGTATTTACTTTATGGATTACTGTATTTAAGATTTGCGATTTTTTGGGTTTGTGTATCTTAGACACTTAGACTTCTATCTGCGGTATCTCTTTATGGATTTCATATTTTATGTATCTTTTATCATGCTCTACCTTAGATGTGGTTGAGACTGTATTTGCTATGTCACTCCATTCGGAGTGTATATACTGTACATGTACCTTTATATTGTTAGATGTTTGACCTAGGACAGCGTTCTACCGCCGATACTGCGGCGTAGGATGGACGTACCCACTTCTCGTTCCCTTACTCTAGGGTGGGGTCGTGACATGTCACGTCCATATTACCTCTGATACCGATAGTCTCCCGACTTAACACCTGTACCCAACCCGGGATAAAAGACATGGTGTTAAGACCACAAAACCTATCACATCCATATTACCTCTGGTTGGTTTCGTTTCAAATATATTACCCGCACCACCAATGCGCAAAAGGGTAATAGGTCCACAAAAGTTATCCTAATCTATTACTCGCACCATCGGTGCACAAAAAGAGTAGTAGGTCCACAATATCATTCAAATCTATTTGCTCGCATTTCCAAATGCACAAAAGGGCAATAGGTCCACAAAAAGTCCTCCAGTAGGATATTTTTTTTATCAAAATGCTGTATTAGGCCCTCTAATACAAGCACCACAGATACCACAAGCAAAAAAATGGAGTGAATGTATTCTATTTATTCAAAATCAGTTACATTCATAGGACTACATCAGCAGTAGAAAAAAAAGAATAGAAAATCTAGCAATACATAGTTTGGTCAGTTTGACAGCACTTCGCCTTCACCAAAAAGCAGTTTGTGGCCCTCGAAAGAAGTCATGTTTTACTGCTGAGAAGCAACAAGGCTGTTGAATGTCCAAGGAGCTGCCCAGAGGAGGGCAAATATAGCATCCTTTTCTCCCCTCCGTATTGCGGATACCTTAGCCCTGCTCCTCCAAAAGACCATACCTTCAAAACAACATCCCTGATGGTGGTTTTGCCTACTTGGAGAGCCGTGAAGATAGGACGTTCATGATGACGCCTGACCACCGTCAACTCTCCGAGGTATAAAGGTTCTTCCTACCACCTGGGGAAAACTCTTCCGAAGCATGAGGAGTTCTGAGTTATCTGATGTGTATGCCAAATTGGCGCAAGGAAAACTCTTCCGAAACCTGAAGAGTTTTGAGTTGTCTGATATATGTGTCAGAATGGTGCATTTTACTCTGTCACGACACCGGTCCTGGAGAAATTTGCTAGCCAGATCCCTATAAAATATAAAAAAGGAAAAAAGGGTTAGTAGTAAGAAGAAAACAAAGGTCATTCTTAGTTATGCGGCCTAGCCAAACAGAACTCATGCGGCTCAGTCATGAGGTACTTATGCGGCTCAGTCATGAAGTGCTCATGCGGCCCAGTCATGAGGCACATATGCGGTTCATGCGGCTCAGTTATGAAGTGCTCATGCGGCTCAGTCATGAGGCACTTATACGGCTCAGTCATGAAGTGCTCATACGGATCAGTCTTGGGGCACTTATGCGATTCAGGTCAAATGTGTAACTCTTATGCGGCTCAACTCATGCGGCCCTATAATACAGAAAACATGCG